>CAUHTR010006969.1:0-12924 GCA_959609185.1 Schmidtea polychroa | reverse complement strand
GGCGAGTTGATTCAAGACGCCCCAGCCGCCATTGGCTTCAATCCAGGGCTGAAACTTTGACTTGATTATCTAGAAAATAAATATCAATAAAATATAGATTTAAAAAGTATTACTTCTTGAGACCACTGATAATAGTGTTCAGAGTCCCATAGACTTCTTTCGATTATTATTTTCATATAAGCGAACCCTACTAGTATTCGGGTCCACTTCATCTGATCGTCGCATAGACAATTAAAAATCCTATTAAAATAGAATTTTTTCGTTTCCAGGCAATCACAATTGATCATATCTTGATAATCGATATGATTTCCTTCGATTATCTTTTCGGTCCGTTCGACCAGGAAACTTAGGCTTTCCATAATATTATTGTTGACGATTTCCCTTAAAAGATTTTCCATAAATTGAGACATTTTTACAATAATTTAAAATATGATGTTTTATTTATACTAATACCGGATGATTTTGATTGGTTGATAGACTATAAATGTAAAAGAAAGGTTTTGATTTGATACACCATGAAAACTATATTCATATTGCTAATTATTATAACGAGTGTGTGCTCACACAATACAACAATAACAGTGGAGTCTTTTAATAAATCAATATGTGTTTGTCCGAATACAGCCAAGTTGATGGATATTTTATATATTCTCGACAAACCAAAATGGTCAAAGCATCCAGGAAAAAGAATATCTCAAAGATTGGAGAATTTAGAAAGCAGTTATGAACTATCATTTGAATATATACAAAATATAAAATTTGAATTGATTGATCATATTAAGGTTTTCAATAACTCTATTGTTGAAAATAAAATGAATATGAAAATAATTGATAAGAAGCATGATTATTTGTTAAAAAAGATTGAATTATTATTAAGAGAAATTCAAACAATCAAAGGATCAATAGAATCTCTGAAAATCAATTCTACGTTACCAATTTCAAACAATATTGCTGCGAATAGTACATCAATATTTAGTTTACCTTTGTTAATTTTACATTATTTTATTGTTTAAATAAATGTATGTTTTGTTGATTTGTTGAGCGTGAGCAGTACCCTTGTGAGCATTACCCATAGGGGGACAAAATATTTTGTCGGATAGACTATGAGTATATAGACTCGGAGTATATAGATTAATAATAATAATAATAATAATAATAATAATAATAATAATAATAATAATAATAATAATAATAATAATAATAATAATAATAATAATAATAATAATAATAATAATAATAATAATAATATTAATAATAATAATAATAATAATAATAATAATAATAATATCTTTAGAAATAATAATTGGAATAACGAGATATATGGCTCATTCGAAAGGTCTTGGATTGAGCTTTAAAATGAGCTATCGATGAATAATTTTCGTTGGCGGGAACCTTTAAAAATTTAAAAATAATAATATGACCTTGAAAATAAATGTCTTTGTTCTACAGATGACCTTGAAAATAAATGTCTTTGTTCTACAAATGACCTTGAAAATAATAATATTTTGAAAAATAATAATATGACCTTGAAAAAATAAATGTCTTTGTTCTACAAATGACCTTGAAAATAATAATATTTTGAAAAATAATAATATGACCTTGAAAAAATAAATGTCTTTGTTCTACAAATGACCTTGAAAATAATAATATTTTGAAAAATAATAATATGACCTTGAAAAAATAAATGTCTTTGTTCTACAAATGACCTTGAAAATAAATGTCTTTGTTCTACAAATGACCTTGAAAATAATAATATTTTGAAAAATAATAATATGACCTTGAAAATAATAATATTTTGAAAAATAATAATATGACCTTGAAAATAATAATATTTTGAAAAATAATAATAAAATAGTCAAATGACCTTGAAAAATGGTCTCGGGAAAATGTTAATAACTTTTATACTACTAATGATAAAAATTATTTCTATGGCTCAAAAGATAGATCTCCGTCTGGGCTTCAAAATGATGTATCAATTCTTAATTAATTTTGAAAACTCAAAAAGTTCTGGCGCCCCGAAAAGTAGGACTCCGCTAGCACAGTTAATAATATTTTTGAAAAATAATAATAATTATATGACCTTGAAAAATGGTCTCGGGAAAATGTTAATAACTTTATGAATAGTGATGATGATGATACTTTCAATAGCTCATTCGAAAGGTCTTGCACCAAGCTTCAAAATGATGTATCAATATTTAAATAATTTTGAAAACTCAAAAAGTTCTGGCGCCCCGAAAAGTAGGACTCCGCTGGCACAGTTAATAATATTTTGAAAAATAATAATAAAAATAATAATATTTTTGAAAAATAATAATATGACCTTGAAAATAAATGTCTTTGTTCTACAAATGACCTTGAAAAAAAAAATGTCTTTGTTCTACAAATGACCTTGAAAAAAAAATGTCTTTGTTCTACAAATGACCTTGAAAAAAAAAATGTCTTTGTTCTACAAATGACCTTGAAAATTTTATGAGTCATACGACCTTGAAAATGACCTTGAATGAGTCATACGACCTTGAAAATGACCTTGAATGAGTCATACGACCTTGAGAATGACCTTGAATGAGTCATGGTCTTTGTTTAAATGACCTTGAATGAGTCATATGACCTTGAATGAGTCATGGTCTTTGTTCTACAAATGACCTTGAAAATTTTATGAGTCATCCGATGAGTCATGGTCTTTGTTTCAATGACCTTGATGAGTCATATGTCTTTGTTCTACAAATGACCTTGAAAAAAAAATGTACTTTTAGACTTAGAAAAATTTTTTACCCCCGGGGGGGGGGGGTTGTGCTAGCGGAGTCCTGTTCTAGCGGTGCCCAATCCATCTACTTATCTATCTTTCATATAATCAGCTATCTTCTCGACTTCAGCATGACACAATAGTCTATGCATTTCCTTTATGGTTTCTTGTATCTCGTTTTCAGGTATCATCGTTTTTTTTCGTAATTCCTCTTCCAAATTTATTTGTTGATTGGTGCTTATACCCTCTTCTCTGATCGAGTCTAGTAATCTAGTTTTTATTTTTCCTTTCTTAGCTTCTTCGTGAGCCATTTGACATTGAACACACGTTTCACATTTAATTCTGGACACCATGCCTGTATTTTGGTGATTAACACCCTTTCGATATTCAACGATTATATCCAGATTGCTCAAATAATTGATCCAGATTTGGAATTGTGAAGTAATTGGCTTCTTGGTTGTCACCATAAACGTTATCGCCTTGTGGTCTCTCCGTAGCGTGATTATAGTACTTAAGATAGTGCTTAAAATGAATACAAAATGTTTGGTTATTGAGTTGGTAATAATTTTAAATGTTACTCTGACTCCAAGCGTGTCTTTATATAAATCACAAATAACACTTGACAACAGGAATCTTTATTGATAATCACAAAAAAACTTTCTCTTTACACTGACAATAAATTCAACCTCTACTCGGTGACTATACAATGCTTATTGCAACACTCGGTGAGGAATAGCACTTTTGTATAACACCGGATTTAAAGATCACAAATTACTGATTGGTTTCTAAACTGGGATTTTAAGCTGGTTGTTTTCTTTGACTTTCTTCCAAACTTTATTCAAATAATCAATAACTTCTTTTCGTTTTATTATTCAACTAATTCTTTATTCAACTCTTCTCCAATAATTATTTTCCACAATTATTTCCTTTAAAATTATTTTTGACAATCGTTTGCCCAACAACGTTTCGTCCAACGTCTAATTTTCTCCAATAATTTAATCTCTCAAATCGTCTTTCAAATCGTATCTCAAATCGTCTCTCAAATTGTCTCTCAAATCGTCTTCCAAATCGTTTTCAATTTCGCGTCACTTTGTCTCTAATTTTTCTTCTCTCTTTGTTCTCTTTTCATGTTCACCAGTTTTCCCTTATATAGTTCGCTTCTCTTGTGGCACTCCAAATAATCAAGTGTTTTTCCATTTTTCTTCTCCTGCTTTTCCCGACTGTCCCATTTTTATCTCTGACAGCTGTCAAGTTGTTTTTCCTTTTTCCCTTTTTTGTTTGACCGCCTTCTTCCATCAATTCTATTGTCACTGGCAAGCTGTCGAGATAAGAATATTGTTGTTTTCCTTTTACCCCGATTTCAAAATTCCCTTTCATTTTTGTACTTATTAATTAGTACTGACCTTGGTTTTCATTTTCCTGTTTTATTCCTTTTATTTCCTTTATCTTTCTCATTTTTAATTTCTTTTCACTTCCGTTTTCTTTTCTGAGTTTCTATAGATAGTCCTAGGTAATTTTATTTATTTCTTTATAAATTGTTATTTAGGTATCCTCAACAAAAAGTATTATACCGCCAATAGTTCCGTCCTTATAATGCAATATCTTTTTCATGGCTCCTCATCGAGTATGATCTTTATCTCTTTGTGAAAGCACTGCTCCAATGGTATCAAAACTGGCATCAGTATCTAAAATGAACTCATTTCTCAGATCCGGAAAGCATAAGATCGGTGCCGTTGTGAGTGCTAACTTCAATCCCTCGAATACGTTATTCGTTCCTTCAGTCCATTCCAGTATTTAGCTACTCGGACCGCTACATAATTGTTCTAACATCCTTGCTTTCTTTGCATACTCACTGATCGTCTATAATAATTGCAAAGGTTATTGTAAATAAATAGATATAAGATTTAAATATTTTTAAATCATCAAACTTTAGTTTGAAATTGTCTATCAATTTCTGTAATTTGTCTTGAATATTCTTTAAGATTTGCGTCTTCGACTTCTGCGTATTTATCTTTCACCAGAGGAAAGTGTTTAAAATTTAGCAATAGCTTTCAGTTTACTTTGTAATTCTAGGTTGAATGATTGTAAATGTTTCATTTTGTCAGTCAAAATTATTAAATCCTGTAACCAATAATCGTCTATCAATTGTGTATGATACCTTTCCTTTTCTTTAAGAAAATTAGCAACTGCTCGCTGTTTTAGAAGAAAAGATCGATTCATTTCACAGATAAATCATTGGAAACAACATGAATATCCTTTGTCTCAAATTGGGAATATGGATGAAAAGCCAATGACATTTGATTTACCACCAAATCAAACAGTCAATTCGTCCTGTACTAAAATGCTTTTGATTAAAACTACAGGATACGAGAAGACACGATTTACTGTTGTATTGACTTGTATGGCTGACGGTGTGAGATTGAAGCTTGTTGTCATCCTCAAGCGTAAGACCATAATTTTTCCAGGAGTTATTGTGAAGGCGTATGTCAAAGGTTGGATGGATGAAGCTGGCACCAAGCAGTGGCTTCTTCAAGTTTGGGGTACACGTCCAGGTGCTCTGATGAGTAAACGGTCAATGTTGGTTTGGGACATGTTCAGAGCACATTTGACTGAACCTATTAAACAAACCACCAGAGATCTGCGTACAGATATGGCAGTAATTTCAGGAGGACTGACATCTGCTTACAGCTGTTTGACGTCTGTCTTAACAAACCATTCAAAACCGCTTCCAAAAAAAATGAGTTGAATAGCTGAGTTCCGGATCAGCTTCTCTAACAAAAGGCGGAAGTCTTATGAAGCCTGATATAAAGGTCGTCGTTGCCTGAGTTAAGGAAGCATTGGGTTCAATACCTCCAGAAATGATTAAAAAATCATTTCTGAAATGTGGAAATTTGAATGCAATGGGTGTACCTGAAGATGATGCACTCTTCCAGGATCGTGGTGAATGCGACACTACTACAGATTGTGGTGAAGAAGAAGATGAAGAAAACGAAAGTGACGACTACATTTACACAGCCGATATTGAAATTAAAGAAGAATATCAAGAACCATTAGGTGACTCTGACGATGAGCCCCTTGTTTTTAATGGATTTTAGTATGTACTAGTTAGCTGTCACGTGACTCGAATTCTATCTTTTAACAACTTTATATGAACTATAATACAAGAAACTTTCTGTCGTTTGTTGACTTTTCTTTAGGTAGATTTAATTATTTTATAAGAATATTTTTAGTTTGTTATTTAGGAATAGGTAAATTTTATTATTTTATAACTAACATTGTTTTATGTAGTAAATATTTTGAATTAAATGACCAATATTATATAAAAAAATTATGTTACTGGTTGCCTTTAATCTCCGACGCATACACTTGTTTTTAATGGATTTTAGTATGTACTAGTTAGTTGTCACGTGACTCGAATTCTATCTTTTAACAACTTTATGTGAACGATAATACAAGAAACTTTCTGTCGTTTGTTAACTTTTAGTTAGGTAAATTTAATTATTTTATAAGAATATTTTTAGTTCTTTGTTATTTAGGAATAGGTAAATTTTATTATTTTATAACCAACATTGTTTTATGTAGTAAATATTTTGAATTAAATGACTAATAATATATAAAAAAATCATGTTACTGATTGTCTTTAATCTCCGACGTATACACAAGCCAAAAATTTGGAAAGCTAAAAATTAATTAAAATCGACTTTTTTGACTCATACTGAAACGACCTTATAGTCAAGTATATACGCTATGTAGAAGTAAAGCATTTTTTTACTGTGGCTCTCGAAATTCTGAGTTTTCGATTTTCGGCTCCTGTCGGCAAAAAATCTGGCCACCCTTGTACTATATACCATAATTTTTAATTATTACCATAATTCTCATAATACATATATTTTTTATATTGTGTTACCATAAGTTTTAAGTTATTACCCTAATTTCTCGGTGGAAATCGAATATTAAATAAACAAACCATATATTTTAAGTTATAACTTTAACTTACTTAATTTTTTATTATTGCCTTAATTTCTCAGTGTACATCACTTCAAAATATTTTAACATCAATTTAAAATTTATTATTTTTTACCTTAATTTACTTATTTTTAAATATTATCTTAATTTCTCATAAGTCAATAAATTTTGTACATATGTGAGTGCACTGGTTCCAATGAGTATGACTCATCGATGAAACGATGAAGGTTTTTGAAACAAATGCCAAAATGTTGAAAGTTTTTGGCTTTGAAATGACATGTTTGACAAGCAGTAGAACAAAGACCATGAGTCATAACAAAGAAAATAACACATCATTTTGTAGCCTGACTCGCGCCCAATGACGATGATATAACCGATAACTCCGATTTACCGATAACTCATACTCATTTGAGATACTGTGCTCACATCTATCTACTATTGTTATCTCATCTTGATAGTATACCCTACCAAAATCGAGTGTAATTGAAAAATATATTTGTGAATAATTCATATACAAACTTATATTTGATTTCACAATATTAAATATTTATTTATCCTGTGAAACTCGTTAATTTTTACATCGATTCAAACATATTTTCATTTCATTTTGGAATATAATTATCTAATTCTGTGTTCAAAATTATTTGGTCAGTGGAAAGGATTTGTGTCAAGCATTCAGATAGAAGTTCTATGCATCCAATTTTGCTTTCTAAATCATCCAATTTCTAAAAAATAACATTTAATATTAAAAAATTGCAAAAAATATACTGAGATATGATTAGCATCAAAAACAGTATCGGATAAATTCGTTTTTAAGTGGTAATGAAACAACTCTAAACCTTTTGTGAGAGCAAGAAGAACTTTACTTTTGACTTCAACACTTTCAATTCCATTGTTATTTATTATTTGATTTTCTAAATTAAAATTACAATTTATTTAAAATATTTGAAAAAGCAAAATAGTAAATCTTTTTAGTTTGTTTACAAAAAATAGTATTATGTTCATCTATAATCAATACTTAAAAGTGTAGTGCTGAATAGGGTTACCACCTTTTTCTCGACCGATATACGAACACTCAAACCAATTAAAAAAAAATAATAATTTAAATAAAAAATCAATTTTATAATAAGTGTATCTATAATATTTATTTAAATATTAATATTAGGCTAACCTACTGAAAATTTTTAAGCTAAATTAATTTTTTTTTTATTTTTTTACATGGAATTTAATTAATTGATACAATAACCGAACATTCAATTCTAGGCCCCTAGGCATAGCATTCCATGGACCCCTAAACAATTGTTAGAATCGCCAGACTCTTCAAACCAATTGTCAAGAATTATTTAACCTTTCCCCGGCATCTTGGCAAAAATTCTGGTCAATTTATTTTGGTTTAACACTCATTATAGCAAGAATGTTTCTCACATTCCTAAAATCTTCTTTCCGATTAGTGGTTCCTGAGATAGGTGGACCAAATCATTACAAATTCCCACATAGATTCTTGAAATTCCACAAAATTCTCTAAATTATATGGAAATTGAAGAAATAAACATGTGGAAATTAATATGAGTGGAAAGAGTTAATAATTTAAATAAATGTATTTATATACTTCTGTTTTTCATTTATAATTTGCAAAACAACAGCATGATTAACAATGACAATGCAATAACAGTGCATAATTCTGATTGGCCAAAGGTAGACCAAGCTTCCAAACTTTTTATAAAAATGTCAAAATTAATTTTTCATAATATAGTTGAATGGATTAGTTACTAATAATGAAAATACTGAGGTTATCAATAATCTACAAATTTTCGTCACTCTACAGAGAAAATAGTTCAAGACACTTCTCTGGAATATAATATCATTCTAAATTTAGAGACAGTCAGTAGTATGTAGTAGGACTCCAGCGAACTTTCAAGGTCATCACAAGGCCATGATATATTTCAAGACCATGGTCAAATGAATTATTTTATTTTGTAAATTTAAATTTTATTTATTAATTTATTACATTAATTACATTCATTAAATATTTTATTATTTTTTTTTATTTTAATCACTTACTTTATTTAATTTTTAACTACCCTAAAATCGCGCAGAAAAGTCACATTTATATATTTTTTAAAAATCACTTGACATTTATTCTAAAAAATTGACTTTATTTTCAGATAAGCCGCGGCTAATCTGTGCGATTTTAGGGTAATTATTGTTATTTATTTAATTAAAATATTATTTCATTATCTTTATTTGTTAATATCTTATTATTACTTATTTATTTTTACAATTTCAACTAATTTTTAATTAATTAATTAATTTTATATATTTATTATTATAAATAAACTTTTAATATATTGTGACAAGACCGTAAATTATAACAAAAAATGTTTCAATTCAAACAAAATATTCTCTTTTGTGGGATGCTAACTGTTTCACCATCAGTATACACTTTTTTTTTACAATTACAATTTTACAATTATTTAATATATTTTTACCAAGTTATTGGAAAATATTGAGTTCAATTAATTTTTCATCTAATTTTTTCAAATGAAGAGGATTTTCTTTTAAAGATCAATTTGTTAGTACATAGTGGTTGGTATTTGTTAGCAAGTACTTGGTTGTTAGTACTTGTTGTATGGTTGATAAAGTTTAGTTGTAGATGATGAGAAGAAGATAATGCATGTGATGAAGAATATTTTGTATTTAATTGCTATTTTTTTATGTGTTGCTAGTTGTAAGTACTTGGTTGATAGTACTTGGTATCTTGTTGTAAGTACTTGGATCTGGTTGGTTGCTTGTAGTTGTTAGCTAGTGAGGATACATTGTTTGTATCTAGTAGCTGGTTGTTAGCTAGTTAAAAGTAATTGGTACTTGGTATCTCGTTGTGAGTACTAGGTATCTAATTGTTAGCTGGTTGCAGGTTGATATTTGTTAATTTCTCGATGGGTTTTGATGGTGGTTGTTAGTCTCTAGTTAATGGGTAGGTGGGGTGTTGAGTGTGACCAATACCCTTAAGATCAATACCCTTACGACCATTAACCTTACGACCAATTCCCTTATTACCAGTACCCACAGGGGGTCAAAACATCCTGTCAGATAAACTGTGAGTATATATAATAAAATGAATTAAAAATAACTATTTATTGAATGCAATTTTTACTTTGCAAAAATAAGTCAGTAGTAATCAATTAAAAGAAAACTTTGTAAATTAGAATTAGAATTCTATAGTCTTTCATTGTAATTTATATTATTTTCAATTCAACGTGGTGTTTTAAAGTGGCTGACAATTATTTATTTTTGATGAAAATCATCATTTTTGTTAAATTTAGACATTTAGAAAGGGTTTTCTACTGATTGTAATTATAAATATTTTTGAAGACAAATAAAAAAAATTAATTTAAAAGTCATTGGATAAAATACAATAAAGAATACTTAGTTGGTTGTTAGTATCTAGTTATTAGTACTTGTAAGTACTTGTAAGTATTATTTGTAAGTACTTCGTACTTATTTATTAGTACCTAGTTAAAAATATTTAGTAGCCGGTAGTTGATAACAGATTGTAAATAGCGCTTAGATAGTACCTAGCTGTTAGGTATCTAGTAATTAGCTGTTTGTTAGAAGTACATTGTTGTAAGTATCTGGTTGACTTTTTTGATTTTGACAAGAATATAAGAAATATTTTACTTACTGAAATAAGAAGAGCGTATTATAAGAAAATACTTGATGAACAATGTGCATGTATGCAGTTGTTAGTACTTGTTTGTTTTTACTTGGTTGTTAGTTCATGGTACTTGGTAGCTGGTTGTAAGTACTTGGTAGTTGTTGGTATCTGATTGTTGAATTATTATCAATATTATTATTATTATTATTATTATTATTATTATTATTATTATTATTATTCCATTAAAATTTTCATTAAAAAAAATTACATTTCTCTAAAGGTTTGTGGTTATTCAATCTTTTGTTTATAAATTTAAAAATATTACTTTAATTTACTTATTACATTACTTTAATTTACTTATTTAACTTTAATTTAAGATATTTGACCATTGATTACTTAATTTAAAAATTTTAACCTTAATTTACTTTAATTTTAAAATATGGACCTTAATTTACATATTTATCCTTGTATTACTTAATTTAATATTTTACACCATAATTTTTAAAAATTTACTTAACAACTAAATATAACCCTTATTTTCATATTTAACCAATAATGTCATGTGGTCATTGATTAATTCACAAAGATTTGCATCTAAAATTAACATTGAAAAATATTTCATAAACATTTTCATTTAGAATTTTCAATATTAAAACTTTTATATTCTAACTTTTTGTTAATAAATTTAAAAATCTTACTTTAATTTATTTATAACATTTATTTACTTTTATTTTTAAATTTTTACTTCAATTTACTTAATTTAAAAATATTACTTAAACTTTAAATTTTAGACCATCGATTACTTAATTTTAAAAATTAGCCATTAATTTCCTATTTATCCTTAATTTACCTATTTATCTTAATTAACTTAGCCATAATTTACTTTAATTCAATTTTTAGATCCTTGATATACTTTAATTCATTTTTCAGACCCATAATTTTCTTTAATTTTGAAATTTGGACCTTAAATTACTTTAATTCAAAATTCTTAGCTCATCATTTTACTGTAATTCAATTTTTAGACCAATAATTTACCTATTTAGCATGCTTCTTTTAGTGATAGTCGGATTTTGTATTGAAAATCCCAGGACCAAGGAGACCCCCTCATTATAGTTAGAGAAATTTTAGCTTTTTAGCCAGGACTGTTATTTGCATTGAAATTCTCAGGTTTCATCGAGACCCTTCACTATAATCAGAAAAATCCTGGCTTTTTTTCTATAGGCACCTTTTTTTGTATTGAAAATCCCAAAAAAATAAGCGTAGCTGCTTGCAGCAGTTACGTAATCAAAAAAGCAAAAAATATTACTGCAGCAGATCAATGGTTTATCTAAACTACGGCTGTATAAACTCCAATAATTAGAATTGGAGAAATATAGACAATGTTTTTTAATGGTGATATTAATATAAGTAGCAGGTGATACCGACAGTTTTTTCTTTGAGATAGAAATCAATTAATCAATTAAAGTAATCAATGGTTTCAAATAAGTAAATTAAGGTCTAAAATTTTAAATTAAAGTAAATTATGGGCTAAAATAAGTAATCAATGATCAAAATTTGTAAATTAAGTAATCAATGGTCTAAAATTTAAAATTAAAGTTAAATAAATAAATGAAAGCAATAATTTTTAAAATAAGTAAATTAAAGTAATAATTTTTAAATTTATTAACAAGATTGAATATTATTATAAGAACTATTATATTATTATTTCTTCCAATTTCACCACTGATTATTTTATCCATTGAATTGAAAAGAGAGTTTGAAGACTAAAAATCAGTAATATATCGATGCTTGTTGATACTCACGAATTTTCGACACTGCCTTTTTCAAGTGAATTTGAATAATCACAATAAGATTGAATAATCACCAACTTTTTGAGAAATGAAAAATTTTTTAATTTAAATTTTTATGAAATAATTTTTCAAAGTCAATTTTAGATTAAATTTTAATGAAATATTTTTCAATGTTAATTTTAGGTGCAAAAAATTAGAATTAGAATTCTCTAGTCTTTCGTTGTAATTTAAATTATTTTCAACGTGGTGTTTTAAAGTGGTTGACAATTATTCATTATTGATTATAATTATAAATATTTTTAAATTCTAACAGAAATAAAAATTAATTTCTTTAAAAAGCAATTGATAAAATACAATGAAGAATACTTAGTTGGTTGTAAGTAGCTTTAGCAAATATCAAGTACCCAGTAGTTTGAGAGTACTTGGTATCTAGTAGTTAGCTGTTTGTTAGAAGTACATAGTTGTTAGTATTTGGTACCTAGTTGTTTACTTGGTGTTGGTTGGCATTTTAGATTTTGACAAGAATGTAACAAATATTATACTTGCGGAATTAAGAAGAGCTTATTATAAGTAAATACTTGAATAAATTTTGTTAAGTCTTTAATTGTAATTATTTTATGTGTAGGTATGTGGTTGTTAGTACTTGGTTGTTTTTACTTGGTTGTTGTTAGTACATAGTACTTGGTAGCCGGTTGTAAGTACTTTGTATCTAGTTGTAAATACCTGGTAGTTGTTGGTATATGATTGTTGAATTATTATTATTATTATTA
>CAUHTR010006968.1:0-12921 GCA_959609185.1 Schmidtea polychroa | reverse complement strand
AAAAAAAAAAAAATGATCCGGATCAAAAAAACTGTTGAGAGGACAGTGAAAAAAAAAAAAAAAAAAAAAATACCACTGTCCTCTCAGAGCAGTTTTACTATTTTCATAAAATTTTTTATTCTTCAAGATTAAGATTTATAAAATTATAAATTAGTCAAATAGCAACTTGCTAGTTGACATCCTCAAGTAGTGTGTTTATATCCCTAACGACCGCAAGCCGACAAACGTTTTTCATAGTTTTATCAGTATTTTTCTCCGTTTTATAGCCTTAAATCCATATTTTTTAAATCTTGCGAAATAGAGGAAAATAAAAAATGTGCGTTTTTAAGGGTTTTTAGCGTTTTTTGTGCGTTTTTAGGGGCAAAATGGCCATAAAATATGAAAACAGTGGGAGGCCTGTGGTCGTTAGGGATATATCCCCACTACTTAGATTATAGATTTTAGGATTTTTATCTCAATACAAATATATGTACTTACATTGTATTTATTAAAAAACTTGACTCGGTAAATCAGTAAAGATATCGTTGTTTTTTTGATGTTCACGAATTTTCAGAATCACTTGAAAAAGGCAGTGCCGAAAATGGCTATGAGCAAAATAGATGAGTAAGATGAGTATGAATCATTAAATTTCTTTGATTTAAAGTAAACTTTAAGGCTTGGATTTTGATGCATATAGATATGAGATCATTATTCAAGCTCTTAAATATTACTTTTTATCAACCTTTTTTATTATAAATTATTTATAAATAATTTTTACAGGATTTTTAGATATTTATTAATAAAAAATTGGAATTATTTCAATACAATGTGAGTTTATTACTTTTAAAGTAATTAAGTAACAAATAGAATTAATTAAAATTAATTTATTAAAAATGAAGATAAATCTTAAGAAATAATGTCTTCATTATCTCTACAACTCAAAGATGAGTTTTCAGAATTTTCGTCAAAATGTTTTTCGGTCATTTTTTTGTAAAAATTTCTAAAAATTTCTGTAAATGATTTTTATAGTGCGTTTATTTATTACAACGATTCTATATTTCGAAATTTTGCATACATTTTTTACTATGTGTTGTTTTTGTCTGTGTCAGTTTATTTTTTCTACCACTTTCTCACTTTCTATATTAAATGCGTTTATTCATTGCAACGCCAAAAATTAACACACAGGTAAGTTTGTATGTTTATATAATATACACTTATTGATTTTTTTACATTATATTTGCGTTTGTTCACTGCAAACGAGTATACAAGATTTTGTTATCAATTTATCTGATGTAGTCGCGTCAACTACAAAAGGTGCTACCATCATGATAAAATTTGGAAGATTATGTAATTTATAAAAAAGCAGGAAATGATATTGTCAATGATGATGATCAAAGTGAAAATGAATATAGCTCGATTTCCGATGAATTTTCTGTCTCTGATGATGATGTTGAACCAAATTATGCTACAACCCAAAAATGGGATGGAACTGAGTCTGATTTTAGATTGTAAGACATGATGGAATTGCATTGTCACCATGATGGAACGATTTATAAAAATTATTGGCTCAGTTTGGAAGGCATTGAATGTATTAAGGTTGCCTAATTTACTGAACGAAAATGACATTGTAATATTATCAAATATTTACAGTGCGCTTCAGCCAAATGAATTAGCTGTTGAAGCATTAGGTAGCCGGGATGCAAATCTTGCCACATCCAACACGGTTTAAAACTTTTTATTTCATTCGTTGCGTGTAATTAATAGAAATGTTTCTCTTAATTTCCCATTTCCCTGGAACAGAAAAAAACCGCCAAAAGATACCATCTACTCACAAATGACGATATGATTGAAAAGAAGTATGAGATATAAAATATTTTATAAAATCAAACATCTGTCTATAGAATTAATAACAAAAGTGTATTATTATTATGATTATTATTATTATTTGAATAGAAAAAATTTAGAGAACAATTTGATTACGATTACTAAAATCCAAATATGTTACAGATTCCGAATTGAATCCGATAGAATTGGAAATATTGCCCAGCGTGTATTGGTAGAAAAAGATAATTGCGGTTAAAGCTCCAATCAGAAAACTAGCTAGGACATCATTAGGATGATTCCAATAAGTGATAATTCTCAAACTGCAAACATAGATCGCTAGAGAAATCAAAAGCAAATAAACCAAAATCAACGGAGATTGAAGAGTAGTCCATTTTTTTAATCGAAAGTGCAAATATAAAATCGAAATCCCAACTGCACTGATTGTACAAGCTGAATGAATGCATGGAAATGAAAATCTTCCTTGTAGAATATAATTTGAACTACTTTCACAAAACCTACCAAAGTTTTCAATGAACCCGCCAGGTGGAAGTGGATCCGATGTGTTGAGCATGCATAAAGCCAAGAAATTTGGGCTTAATTTTCCTACACGATGTTTCAAGAATAACGTGATGAGAAAAGTAAATATCATGGACTGAAGATGAATTCCGCAGAATATGTAGCTTCCAATGATGTGGCCTTTGAACTGGAACCGGCCAAGAATTGAGACCTTGTTGAACCGATTGCTGAGATCATGTGTTAAATATTGAATTGAGGTTTCAACAATGATTATCACAATAACCGGTACAAAACATACAATTGGCATTAATATGAAGAGACTTAGTGAAGGTTTTAACGGATATGATATGGTTGCGTCATTTCGATACACTCCAAGCTCCGGTGGAAATTCAAAAATAGTTATTAGGATACAGAGCAGCAATGCAACTAGAAATATTGTGACATCCACTAGCAAACGGTTATGAAATTTCATTTCAAGTTTTGTTTGAACGATGTAAATAATTGAACTTTAGCATAATTTATTACATTATTAGGTTTGCAGATCGAAATGCTAATTCATCTCTCAAGATTCTATAATTTTGTAAATATTTAAGGTTTGCTGAATTAATTTATTATATAGTTTGTAGTTTTATTTATTAATTATTTATTATTTATTTATTATTTATTTATTAGTATAAAGTGATGATTTCTTGGTAGCAGCATTTATTATTTAACCCATGCCGTACCAAGCCGGTCAAAATGACCGGCAAATCAATCAATCAATCAAAAAGTTTAAATAATTATTTTGATTATATTATTATAATTTAGTCGGTCATAATGACCGGCTTAGTATGCGACGTTCTAAAATGGCTTGGTAAATGGCGGGTTAAAACAATAAAGTGATAATTTAATTCATTAAATACATTATTCGCAGCAAAAGGCTGAAATTATCACTATATTATTTATTTATTTATTATTATTATTATTAGTATTATTATTATTATTATTATTATTATTATTATTATTATTATTATTATTATTATTATTATTATTATTATTATTATTATTATTATTATTATTATTATTGAGTTAAGTGTGGACTTAGTGATTTGAGTGGATTTTGATTGAGAGTTGTGTAATTATGGTATTGAATTTTGAATTATTCATTGGTAAAATCATTTTAAATAAAAATTACAATTTCTATTATAACTATTATTCTATAATATAAATATTTATCATTTGTTATAATGTAACAATAATAATAAAAATATTTTTGATGACCAAATAATAAATTATTTATATTATGGTATTTAGTATTCGCTCTAAAATATTATCATTATTAATCGCCAACGCACTACATAGCTCTGTTTTGGACAATGTGTCAGCAATAATTTCTCCACTTTTGATACGCACTTCTTTTCTGCAGCTATTGGAAAATCATCCGATAAATCATGAAGTTCATTCGATATTTCTAAATCAACTTCTACAGTATATCCATACGAAAGTGATTCTAAGTCCAAATTCTTGCAATCTTCCAAAATACTGTCAAGGTTGTCATGAATCCAACGGAAATCTCCATGTGGTAAACTTTGACTTAAACCCAATCCATAAAGGTTATTGATGTCAATGTATAATAATTCCATATCTTCACTAGTTTTCACGTGATGCTAATTTACATATGTCAAACCACCATGAATTTCACCTTCATAGAAATTATACATTCCCATGTCTTGCAATAATTGAATGGGTTTATCTAAATTCATTAATGCCGAATTCCACGACATACCGAGAATTATGAAGAAATTCAAGGGTTCCAATCGGTTGTGAGCAAAAGGCTCGTAATTGCTGAAAGAAATCAGCTAATACAAGCAAATCAAGTTTCAAATACACCATCATATTGGTGGTAATTCATACGTAGTCTCAAAAACTTCCAAAAATGTCACGAAATTATATGAGAATATGCCTTTTGAATAAATTATAGTTCCATTGAATACCGTTCTTGCCAAGAGTAACTGTTCAATGTCTTGACAGCTTTATCTAATGAGTCATTTACAAACTGGTATGAATCAATAAACTGTATTCTAAACCTACCAACATATGCCATGCAACAAGAACTTTTCACTACTAATTGGAATACATAATAAATTCCAATTAGGAAATTTATTTAATTCATGTTTGAGGAGATTATGCAAATTATGACGCAAATTTTGAAAAACTACTGGTAATAATTGTAATTTTTCTAGATATATTATACTTTTTACATGCAGGACCTATATACTTTCGCGTAAAATTATCATGATCTCTAACCTCATTTACTATCATTTTCTTTTATAAAAAACAAATTTCACATGTATCAAATGAGTATTCTTCATGATAACATTTCCCCCTCTTCTTTGTAATACGAAAGCACAAATTTTGTCGCTAAATCTGCCACTTTTGTCAAAAATTCATAAACACAATTTTAACCAATGAATTGATGGAACTTTATTTGAAAAAAATATCAATAAAATTATATAAAAAAATTTACTCAAAAGAAAATATAAATTAATTAATTATGCCTGTCTGAAATCATCGTCATAATTGCTTTGAAAATATAAACATTCCACATCGCCATCGTTTCCTTGGGACGGTTTATTCTTTCCTGAAAATCTCATAATTTATGAATCTCATTTTTCAGCAATTGTCGATGACTTTTTGGTCTTTCCTTTCTTCTATATTTTCCCATTTCTCTTAAATATGTTTTTTTCTACATCATTCATTTCTTGGTCCGGCTTCTTTAATGCTTTCCTGTTTTGAAATGATTATGTCTGGCTTATTTACATTTTAATCATTTTTTGTTTTAATCGCTATCTATTTATTTTCATATTTTTGATGTTTTTAATTTACTAATTGTTATATATTTTCTCTTTTCTCCGTTTTTATTTATGTTTTCTTTTATATTATTTCTCTTCCAATTTATTTTAATCTAATTTATTTATTTCACGTGTCTTTTTGATATTTTCTTTTAGTAATATGAATTCTTCGCATTTTCCTCGTGGTTTCTTCGTTTGGATTAAACATTTATAAACATTTATTAAACATTTATTCATTTATTCTACCAGTCTTTGCCCAACAACTTTATACTTTCAAAAGACCTGACCCGGAAAAAGTACTTGGCATTACGAACTTAAGCTAGAATTAACTAAAAAATTGCAAAATTATACTGTCAATTAAATTTCCATTGCCGTTGTAAGGAAGGAAAAATTTATCCTACGGCAATTGACAACATACATTTACTTCAAATTCCCCAAAAAGATCAAAATATAAAGAGAAATAGAAACAACAAAGAATATATTTTATCAAATAGAATTATAATCTAGTGTGGAGAAACTCATCGGGTACAAAAGAATTAAGAAAACATCTTGCAAACGTATTTGTTTAACTACTCAATGGAATTTATCTACAAAGTAAAAATACACACTTTCATCATTACAGAAATACATTATTCCCTACGATTTGACAAAAAAATCAAAAAACATTTTGAGAAAAATGGTGAAACCAGGCCCTAGTTTGAACAAGGAAACACTGAACAAAAACGAAGACATTGCAGTAAACAATGAAAACAAAGAATTAGCAACCGACTTCACAAATTGTCTATCCGATTGAATTACTTTCAGTGGGATCAAAGTTCAGTCTAAATAGAAGAGTTGTTGATACTCCCATCCTAAATTTCAAAACAGCTCTTTGCCGCATTGCATACCAAGTCAAATGGAACAACATTATCCCTCCGTTAAATGACGAAGAAAGGCTTCCAGTTATACAAACACAGATAAACTCTATCATCTTATTCATGATGCAGAATTAGATTCGACACTTTCAGTTTGTCGAAAAATGATGTAAATTTGAGAAAGAAGCCAAAAACCATATCACTCAAACCTGTCAAAAGACGAGCAAGCCATATTAAAATCCCTCAAAAAGAAACCATGTCAACATATTAAGCTTGAAATTGAATATCCGATAGAAAATGGATCCCTCAATCTACCGGCTTTAAAGACTAAAATAGAAGTAAATGTTTCACCCTACAGATTCTAAACAAAACTAACCAGCAAGGAAATATTTATGCACAAAAAGTTCAGCACTTACAGAATGTAAATGTCATAAAAACAATAAACAGAGGATAACCAATCGATGTACTGAAGAGGAGACGAACTATAAACAGCAAGTAAACTTCAACAAAGTCCTATACAAAAACAAATATCTTATTAAGGACATTGAAAGAATAAATAAATAATTGAAAAAATTTTAAGTAAGCAAACATTGTAGAGTTATTAAAAAAAATTTATAAACGAATATTTTATGATATTTTTTATTAAAAAATAAAAACTAGTTATAGAAGCTTTAAAAATTTAAAAATTTTATATTCTTGTATTTTGAGTTTTACAGTAAATTTAATTTCTAATTCTTGAAAAAAGTTTTATTTTGATTTATTTTATTTATTTCAACCAATGAGAAGAGAAAAAAATAATTTAAAGAAGAAGATCAAAAAGTATTTGAGAATTGAAACAGTTAAATTCCAAGAAATTGATAATTATTTTTATAATCGAAATTTGTTTCATTTTATTCAATATAGACTTTGCAGCAAAAGGCTTATATATCATTGATTTGTTTAACATTTAATTAATGCTGCTTCCAAGAATTCATTACTTCATACTATTATTATTATTATTATTGTTATTATTATTATTATTATTATTATTATTATTATTATTATTATTATTATTATTATTATTATTATTATTATTATTATTATTATTATTATTATTATTATTATTATTATTATTATTAGTATAAGCATTATTATTAAATACAAAAAAATGTGTCCAATAAAAAGCATTCAAAATATTTTACTGATTCAATTAAAAAGTCAAATGTTTATAATTAATATTATAATTTACATAAAGTTATTGTATCGTAAAATTTTCAGAATTTGTTTGTTTAAAATGATGAATTTGACGTATATAAGTCTGTCAGTCGAAATATACTTAATTTAAATAAATCTAAACAATGGTTTGGGGATTTATAGTTTGTGGTCCAAATGAAGCTATGGTTGTTTCAGGTACGGTTTTTTTAATATTTAATTTTTAAGAGTTTCAGGTTGTTTTTTTCGTAAACCGGTAATGATTTCTGGGGGCAGAAAGTTTGTTTGGCCAATAATTCATAAATTACAAAAGTAAATTATTTAGTTTATATATTTACATTGTAAGCAAATGAAATAGATAATGTTTTGTTTATCATTTAATGTCATAATATTAATAATAATAATAATAATAATAATAATAATAATAATAATAATAATAATAATAATAATAATAATAATAATAATAATAATAATAATAATAATAATAATAATAATAATAATAATAATAATAATAATAATAATAATATATTGATAAATGTAATATTAATAATTATTTATTCTAATTCTAGAATATCTCTGAATACAATGACATTAATTATAACAAGTCCAAGAATTTACACTCAACTAGGAGTACCAGTTACAGTTACTGGAGTTGCACAGGTAAGTTATTTACATTATTAACAAGGTTAATGAAATTAAATGTAAACAATTTTAACGTATTTTTGATTGAAATAAACAAAGCTTTCGGAGGTTTCAATAGGTGATACTGACGGTGTTGTTGACTTAATGATGCGTTATGATATAATGTCATGATTTTCAGATAAAAATCAACGGGTCAGACAAAGGGATGTTGGCAACGGCGTGTGAACAGTTTCTGGGGAAAACTGAGGATGAAATAAGAGATATTGCTAAAGAAACCCTAGAGGCACATCAAAGAGCAATTATGGGCAATATGACTGTTGAAGAAATTTACAAAGACAGGAAGAAATTTTCAAGTTCTGTTTTTGAAGTAGCTTCATCGGATATGATCAATATGGGAATAAGTGTCGTCAGTTATACATTAAAAGATATTCAAGACGATGAGGTTCTTTTGTGTTTTTCATTATAATTTTAGTTCTATTTCAAAAAGTGTTAGGACTTATGAGGTTTTTATCTATTATTCTGACCTTAATATTGCTCATTTTTTATTTAGTAGTATTTTATTTTAATTTGATTGTGTTAATATTTTATTTAGTATGGTAATAATTTTTTCTGAAAAAATCATAAATAATTAAATGTCATTAAAATCAGGCCTTAATCAAAATTTATTTTAAATATAAAATTAAATAAAACACTATTAAATTGGAATTCGACACTTAGAAACGGTTGATTCTGTCTGAAAATGACTAGAAAATGACTAGTATATTATCTCTAATTATATTATATTTATAAATTATTTTTATTTTATGGAGGTAATGTAAAGAACTATAAAGAAAAATAATAATAAATATGAAAATTTTTACATTAGTTAAGATAGAAAAGCAAATTTAGACAGCGAATAATACGATTTGTTTAAATGCATTTAAAACCACTAATTAGAGATTTTATATGTCAGCAGCACTTTTTGCAGAACTTAATAACAACATGTCTAAAAGGTATAATGCATCATTCAGTATCATTTCTTGTTCAGTCTTGCAGTAATACATTTTAAAAGTTTCTCTTTATAATTACATCGGAAAATAAAAAATTATTAACTTAAATTTTGTTTAATATTTTGAGTAATAGAATATCTTATCAGTATTTAATGTTATACATTAATTTGATAATTTAAATTGTAATTTAAATTAGTAAGTTGTTTTAATATTAATTGGATTGAAATACATTTTTTGAAATAGAAGCAAATTGCCTTATTTTATATTTAATGTCATTGACAGGAAACCCCTAACTATTGTCCATGCCAAAATTATTGATGCAGTTACTAGAAGCCAAACAAATTTTTTGATTTTTTGAATCTTTATCAAAATACCTCACAGCAAAGGCGTTATCAAAGTTCAATGAAAAATAAATATTTGATTTTTAACCCTTTACAGTCCGTAAAAAAAGGTTACCCACCAGGTCCACAATGATTTTTTGTATATATGATTTTCTTTAACTAAACTGGTCAAAACTCAACATAAATAATCTACATTCTACACATATATTTGTTCTTAACACGAAATGCAAAAATAAATACAACGAAATCTGAAACTTCAAATGAGCAATTATTGGAATGTCGAGTTAGACTCGACATAGGACCGCAAAGGGTTAATAAGGAAAACCACACCTTTGGAAGATATCATCTGCTATGAAATTACAGACGGCGAATGAGAGATCTGTCGCATGCATTTATGGAATTGAGAACAGTAATGGAAATTTTGATGATAGTAACTCGTATGCTAGTAAAAATATAAAAATTGATCAAGAAAGAAAACATTGAAAAAAGCCCGATTTAAAAATATATGTAAAACGAAATGATTTAAAGATGGATGTATAAGACGATAGATAGAAGGAAATCGAGTTTAATGTTGGTGAATAGGGTGAATGTTGAAATGAGCTTCTGTGACTAATAAGGAGATCAATCTGGGAGAAAATAGGCAAACCAAGCGTCGATGAGAGTGGGAAGTATTTTTTTGAAAGGAAAACCACTAAGGAGTACTTCAATAAATGTTTTATGGAAAATAAAAGTACGTAAAATTGACATAATTATATTTGGAAAAACTATAGGAGAAACTATGCTATATATTTTAAGACTCTGAAATGAGATTTTAAAAAATTGATTCTGTTTATTGAGTGACTATTAAGGTCTCTTTATCTTTAAGTATTTGCTAAGTTTTGGGAAATATAATAGTAAAATTAATATTTACAATAAAAGATATGCATAAAATTTTGTTTCTAAGGGATATCTGAAAGCACTTGGTGAAGCTAGAACGGCTCAGGTTAAACGAGATGCTAGAATTGGTGAAGCAGAAGCTAAAAAGGATTCAGGAATAAAAGAAGCTCTAGCCGAACAACTTAAAAGAGCAGCACAGTGTAGTAACGACGTGGAAATAGCGAAAGCTTCTCGTGATTATGAGTTGAAAAAGGCAAATTTTGAAAAAGAAGTTCAAACTAAAAGAGCTGAATCCGATTTTTCTTATGACATTCAAGTGATTCCTATAAAGGTTTATATTCGAATTTTAATATTGTTAAGGCAGCGAAAACTCAACAAGCGATTAAAGAGGAAGCAATGCAGATAAAAGTCATTGAAAGAATGAGAAAAATTGAAGTTGAACGTTTAGAAATTTTAAGACAAGATAAATATTTGGAAGCAACGGTGCGAAAAACGGCTGATGCTGAAAAATACCGATTAGAAAAGTTAGGAGAGGCCGAAATGAATCGCATATGTAGAGAAGCAGAAGCAGAGGCAGAAAAGATTAAATTAAAAGGTGGAGCAGAAGCGAAAGCTATTTTACTGAAAGCTGAGGCAGATGCAATGCAAATGAATCTTAAAGCAGAAGCTTGGCAGGAATATCAGGTATTGTTTTAAATGTTTAAATGTTAATGTTGCTGTTTAATTTGATCTTTTTGTCAGTGAAATGTATCCCTAAGTGGCATTACGGTGAGCTTTCAATTCTGTGAAATATAAATTAGCTTTTTCTAGCATTTCACTAACAACTTGGACAAAAAAATTTTTAAAAAAGTTTAATTATTCATTGAAAATTTAAAAGAAAATTTAAACATAAGATTTATTTTTTTTACGGATGTCTAACATTAAAATAATATAAACATTACAAGTTTTGTGATACCCAGTGCAAATCCCAATAGTAGACTAATTTCGAGCTTTTGGCTCTCATCAGTACTATACAGGAGACGCGAAGATTTCTCTTCGCGCCAGGTAAGTATACAATATTGCTGATTCAATTCTATTGCATACTTTCCCTGGTACACTGGAAATTACATCACTTGCAAATTAGCTAAATCACAGAAAAAATATCTGCAAACTTGTAAACATGGCGTATGAAAAATCATATTCACCTCTGGAGACACCGTCTATACACAGAAACTGTTTTTTATGTCGTTTTATCCTTTTTTACTAGTTTTATTTTATTCAATGCTACAGAGATTTTCATTCATTTTTATTAAATTTGGCATTCTAGTTTTTTTGGAGTTAAGTTTGCATTTGTGCATTTAAATTTTATTTTATTTGTACTTGTATAATTGGTCATAATTGGTCATAGGACAACCGGTCAATAGGGTAATAACAAAAAAATTCTTTATGAAGCCACTTGCGATCGAGGAAAGTTTAAGTGTAATTTAGGATTTATATGTGGTGACCACATTGTGGTCATATTAATAATATATAAAATAAAAACAATCTTTATGGATGTTTTACTTTTGTTAATGATTAATTGATTTGCTTTTAAAAGATATACATACCCTTATATTAAAAGAAATGATATGTTTGGAGAATATGGATCGTCTGAACGTGGAAAACAAACATTTGCAAGGCAACATTATTTGGAGATGCTGCAGATTTAGAAGACTGAAGTGCAAGGCAATAGCATACCATCGAGCATGCTCATGCAGGTAATGTTGAAACAACACATGCACGAAATGTTTTGCGAGACGAAGGAACGAATGACAGAAACCCTCGCAACGCCAAGCGTAACTGTGGTCGTTATATCTACTACACTGAATCTCAGCGTAATGATGGCTCTACCGCAGCGATCGCCTCTCAGTCGTCAACTTCGTCATCATGAATAGAAGGTATTGGTATCTGGAGACATTGACACTGCTCTTTCTTGTCCAAATAACGTCAAATTCAAAATTTTATCCGTTCTCTAAACTTCGTGCTTTATGACTCTGGAGAAAATGGAGATTGATTTATCATTATGGGCAGTCATGATTTATTGGACAGCCTTACGAGCGAGTAGATCTTTATTCTTTCAGCTATATAGCATTGATTTCAATTTGGCGACCGGTATAAATCCTGCAGGTTTCTACTATTTGCTTCAAAACAAGACTTGGGTGGTGTACGACGTAATGATGTGATAACTTACTTACGGGTATCAGCTTATCTATCCGATATATAAACTTTATGGATATTTTATCCTGACTTATTTAATATTTAATAAAAGTAAAATTATTAGTATATATGATTAATATGACCAGTTTGTTATGAACAGTTGTCTTATGACCAGTTGTTCTGTTACCAAAAATTTAAAGAATATTTTCCCCTTAATTCGTACTACAATTTTACAAAAACTATAAGTTATTTTTTTTATATAGATAGATATGAAACGGTAAGCAAAAAGTAAAGGTAATTGATGAATTAAATAAATTAACGTATAAATGTATAAAATAGAACACGAGTACATTTTAAGATTTAATATTAAAATAACATAATTGTGCAATTAATTAAATAGTAGTTTGGGAAATCACTAAAAATTTGTATTGAATTATACAATGTACAATAGAATTGATTGACAAACTTTCCTGTTCTTAAGAATGATGCAATCTTTTTAACCATTCGATTCGTTGGCGCTGAGTTTTATTTGGATATTGAAATTCCACTTGATGATCTGTCACAAATCTCAGAATTTAATATTTAATATCATTTTTGTTTGTAGTTCTATGTGTACTAGCCCATCTTTCACACCTAAACTTTGTTTAATTTTTTTTCGTCCTCGAATTTTTGCATTTCTTGAATAGTCTTCTTATAGTTATGC
>CAUHTR010006967.1:0-12940 GCA_959609185.1 Schmidtea polychroa | reverse complement strand
AAAATTTATTAATTTTTCATTCAATTTTTTCAAGTGAAGAAAATTTTCTTTAGAAGATCTGTTTGTTAGTACTTGGTTGATAGTTTTTAGTACTTAGTTGTAGGTAACTGGTTGTAAATACTTGGTAGTTGGTTGTAATGTACTTGGTATCTGGTTGATTGCTTGCTGTTGGTAGCTGGTTGTAAGTATTTGGTTGATAGTGCTTAGTACTTGGTATCTTGTACATGGTTGTTAGTATCTAGTTGTTAGTACTTGGTATCTAGTTGTTAGTAACTAGTTGTAGGCTGATATTTGTTAATTTCTCGGTGGGATTTGTTGTTAGTTCTTGGTTGTTAGTATCTAGTTAATGGATAAGTGGGGGTTGAGTTGGACCAATACCCTTATGACCAGTACCCATAGAGGGAAAACATTCTGTCGGATAAACTCAGAGTATATATAATAAAAGGAATTAACAATAACTATTTATTGAATAAGCAGGCAAATAATTCATTTGTACTTTGCAATAATAAGTCAGTACGGATGTTAGTAATCAATTCAAAGTTAAGCAGATCTTTTATCAATAAAAATTAGAATTCTATAGTCTTTCGTTATAATTTTATTTAAATTATTTTCAATTTCACGTGGTGTTTAAAAGTGGTTGACAATTATTCATTTATGACGAAAATCATCATTTTTGTTAAATTTAGACAATTAGAAAAGGTATTTCTACTGGTTGTAATGAAAATTATTTTTAAATTCTAACAGAAATAAAAACATTAATTTATTTTTTTAAAGCATTTGATAAAATACAATGTAGAATACTTAGTTGGTTTTAAGTAGCTAACTTAAAAGTGTTTAGTATCATTGGAACCTAGTAGTTTTTTAGTACCTAGTTGCTGACACTTGGTTGTAAGTAAATAGTAGCAGGTTGTTAGTTTGTTGTAAGTACTTAGTTGTAAGATTTAGTACTTATTTGTTAGTACTAAGTTATAAATATGATAGTTAGTATCTGTTGATTCGAGTGAATACAGGAAGGAAAATGCATTGGAACTTTAATTTCAATCAAATCATTTACAAAAAGCTATATTCCAATAACAGGATCGTTGAATGATTGTTCATAATCCAAATCGCCAACCGAATTTTTATTTTCCAATTCCCAAATCTAGATAGACGATGCAGTTGCAGCACATAGCCAATACATTTTTGGCGTGAAGATAAATTTGTTAATAATCTCACACATTTCTAACGCGCATAAACATCTTCCTTCAGATAAATTCCATGGCATTAAAGTTCCGTCCCATGATCCAGACATTGCAAATTGAGCATCATTTGACATAAAAACATCACTTTCAAAGTCATCACAAATTATCATAGATTTATCTCTTGATGCAGAAATAAGACTGTTTGGATAGATGTTGGTTGCAATCTTTGGTTTTGAAGCAGTCATAAGTACCCTGATAGTCGTATAGTGCATAGCAACCTTCTTTAGCATGTGTTTCGCTCATGTGTAATCTGAACTTTTCATAAGGAGTACCTAATTCCCCAGTTTCTAATTAAATAATTCTATCCTTCTGTTTGTTGAGTCCAAAGATTGCATATTGAAATATGTGTTGAAATTTAATGTAATTAATATATTCTTCAACGGAAGGATCACATTTAATATCTGAAGCCATTTTAACAAGTAACTTTATTTAAAACCGAAATCTTTTTAAAACAAACAACTTCTAGAAAGTTCTAATCAATTCATTTACATTGAAAATAGAACGTACCAATTTTTTGCGTCTGTGTGCGCACATCAATTTGACAAGCATTTTAACAACAACGCGCACACAGACGCGACAAAGAAACAATAAAACCCTATATACACCACCAGTCAGAGGTAGAAGTCATTCCCCTCTGACTGGTCGAAACAATTATTATTATTATTATTATTATTATTATTATTATTATTATTATTATTATTATTATTATTATTATTATTATTATTATTATTATTATTATTATTATTATTATTACTATTGTTATTGTTATTATTGTTATCATAGAAATTTGCATCTAAATTTATCTTTAAAATATTCATTAAAAATTATCTTTGAAAAATATTTCATAAAAATATTCATTAAAATTTTCATTTCTCAAAAGTTGGTGATTATCCAAACTATTTGTTAATAAATTTAAAAATCTTACTTTAATTTACTTATTACATTTATTCACTTTAATATTAAAATATTACTTTTATTTAAATTTTTAACTTTAATTTACTTATTTAAAATTCTAGGCCATTGATTACTTAATTTTAAAATTTAACATTAATTTACTTAATTTAACCCTTGTTTACCAAATATAGTCACTGGTTTACGTTAATTAAAGATTTTGGACCCATAATTTACTTAATTATCCTTAATTTACCTATTTATTCTTGTATTACTTAAATTAACATTTTACACCATCATTTACTTATTTTCCAAATATATTTACATATTTGAGCAATAATATCATGTGGTCATTGATTAATTCAGAAAGATTTGCATCTAAAATTGACTTTGAAAAATATTTCATAAAAAATTTCAATTGAAAATTGTATTTGAAAAAAATTTCATAAAAATTTCCATTTCTCAAAAGTCAATTCTTATTCAAACTTTTTGATAATAAATTTAAAATTCTTACTTTAATTTACTCATTACATTAATTATTTTAAATTTGAAATATTAATTTTCTTTAAAATTTTAGACCATTGATTACTTTATTTAAAAATTTAAACCCTGGATTCTTAAATATAGCCATTGGTTTACCAAAATTTTAAAATTTAGTCCTTTACTTACTTTAATTTTAAAATTTGAGACCAAAATTTACTTAAATTCAATTTTAAGACCCATAATTTACTTTAATTTACTTATTTGAACCATAATTTATTTAAATTTTTAAATTGTACCTTAATTTACTTATTTGAGTCCATATTTTACTTTAATTAAAAAATTTGGATATCAATTTACTTTAATTAAATTTTTAGACCCATAATTTACCTATTTATCATAAATTTAGCATGCATTTTTTTATTTAAATAATGCATTCTTCAAATAATACATGTATTTTTTTTGCATTGAAAATCCTAGGACCAGGTATACCCACCTTAATTATCAATAATTTACTATGCTTTTTTATTGAGGACACCTCTTTTTGTATTAAAAGTTTCATGAGACCTTAAATTACTATGGCCATTTTAGTGATAATCGGACTTTGTATTGAAAATCTCAGGTTCAATCGAGACCCCCTCACTATAGTCAGAAAAAGCATGGCTGATTTTTCTATAGGACCTTTTTTGTTCTGAAAATCCCAGAAAAATAAGTGTAGCCCTCTGCAGCAGTTAAGTAACCGTTGAGCAAAAAATTTCTGCAGCACCTTCCAGATCACCATACCATATATTATGGAAATGTATCATCATAACATTCCTCAGAAATTGTTATGTAATAATGTCCGTATGCGAAATTCTGGTTCTTACCCTTCCCTATACCATGACTCCAGGAGTTCGAATGAATTTTCATATGTGATTCAAATAATTTCGGTTAATGACAACATTTTATTTGCAAATAAGTAACATCATGAATGGATTATATTCTGTTAAAATGTATATCTAAAAATTGGCTTTTCTTGTGTATGTTTAACATTTGAGTATTCAACCTTGGAAAGTTTTTTATTTCATTGGAGATTTTTATAAAATTACGTGTAAATAATATCTTGTACCAAAAATTAGAAAGTATTTTTAATGATTTCATGATAGTGTCACAACGTTCGTTTGTATACTCATACACTCAAATGAAAAACAACTGTTAGAGTCCCATTCACAACCTTAATGAGAGCAAAGGTTGGAAAAGGTGAGATCTAATTAGATAAACTTTATGATAAATTTATTCTCACCTTTACTTTGTTTCCATGTACATTTCATGATTTCTTGAAAGTAGTACAATATTTGACAAAATATTCATTAGTATTCAAATTGAAGAGCAGTTTCTGAATATCAAATGGGACTTTTGTCGTCAATTGAAATTCAACATTGTAACTATAATAATTGGGAGTAAAATATTGTGAGGAATAATAAAAGGTTTGAAAACTCACCATTTCGTTTCTCATATTTAACAGAAAAATTTTATTTCAATTCTCAACATATTTCAACCATTACATCTGAAATGATTTCCTCATATTTCAGGATTTCCTTTCTTGTAGATATTAATTTCTCATTACATAACAATTAATTGAAAAAATTTGAAAAATTTATGTTTGCAAAAATGAAAAAAGAGTCGAAATAAATATCAAACTTTATTGTGATCATATCAACACTGGAGAGTACACATAAGTTTTAGTTTACGGTTTTATATTGACAACAATGTATAATTCATCATCTAACTCATTGACAACAATAATTATGGTAATTTAATAGACTATTGATACATTTTAGGCTTTGTGATGTTCAGAACAAAAGAAAATAGTGACTTCTAGAAAAAATATTTCAAAGCTCCCAGTCCCATAGTTGTTCATTATTTATTAATAATAACACTGGTCTACAAAAAGTATTTTTGGTATGGTGTCTAAGATTTTTCAATTGATTTATAGCAATTTGTTAAAGCTGAATCCAATAATGGCACCTATTTCTCTGTATCAAGTCATGTTCAGCATCATTGTTATTAATTCATGGCTTGAACTTGAGTTTCTGGAACTCCTTGAAAAATTAGTAGCATGGACGTCTTTTTCAAGGTCCAGCAGTAATCTGCAATTATTACTGCATCCCAAGGCTCCTGATTCCTTGTCTCCATCTCTTTCAGGTCTTGATGGAACCTCCCTCAGTTCGTCATTCATTAATCCAAGATTTTTAGGAAACCAACTCAAATGGGAGAACAGGTAGTGCATTTTGATGCTCATGTTGCATCCAAGGTTTCTAAAAGCAGTCAGCATCTCGGTAACAAGTTCTTCATAGTTTCTGACCTTTTTGTTACCAATGAAGTTGTTGACAACCTGAACAAAGGCTTTCCGCACTTTAATTCCCATTGATTTCATTGATCTCTCATGAGCTATGAAATTTAAGGACCTTCAAAAATCCCAGCCAAGCGAAAATATTACGGGAATCAGAATGGCGACCACTGTTGTGATGAATCAGGTCATATTCAGAACAATTGTCCTTTACACAAGTATTTTTTAATATGTGGTAAAAATGTTCAATTTTAATAACTGACCTCTATTAAGAAGTAATAATACAAGAAGAATTGACAATATTTAAAAAGAAAATAATTTAGGAAATCTAACTTTTTCGTATGAAGACCTTGAGAATGATGTGACGGTGGACTCTGAAGTAAATGAAATAGGATCGATTACAGGAGGTCATATGAAAATGGCAAAGACCGTCCTCTAAACGAGATACGTTACATTGCAAACATTTCGTATGTACAGTCCTTGAATTAAATGTGAAGAACACAGAAAACCGAAATGTTATGAAGTTCAAAAAGACGAATGGAAGGTGGTGGAGTTTTATTTAATTCTGTGGAACAGTGATTTAGATGTTGTGGGATACAGGTGCGTTGGATACGGAAATATCAGAGGCCATATAAAGGAAGTGTAGCAGTCCATGTTTAAAACCGTTAGATATGGCGCTCAGAAGGGCGTTTGGAAATAAGCCAATATCATGTTTAGGTGACTTTACGACTTCGATTGTTTAGAATGAATTGTGTCAGAAAGTGAAGGTAATTGTGGTTAAGGATATAAGTCCAAGTTTGTGGGTGAAATGAATTTGATTATAACTTTTAAAATAAAAATTGTGCCAGATACATCAATTGCCTTAATAGATTCAGATATGGTTGGTGTTAGTTACAGTGATACCGAACGATGTCAAAAGGCGCTGGATGTTTTTGACCAAATTCAAACCCAAAACTGGTGGAGTTGGTAACCATGTATAGTACAATTTTCATGGCATTGGAATTTGATCTAGATTGTACAAGTTTAGTTACACATGCTAAAAAAACGTCTGGAAATCCAATAATTCAAAATCATAGGCGCATGGTAATGCAGATGGAATCAAAAGTTGACAGGCATATTAATGAAGGCATGTTGATGAAGCGTCTTGGTTAAATATGCTACAATGTTGCAGCATATTTAGATGATGTTCTGATATATCGAAAAACTTATCGAAGAACACAATAGAAATTTGGAAGAAGTTTTCAAGCGAATTAAATTAGTAGGATTAAGGATGAATACTAAGAAATGTAATTTTTATAAGAATGAATTGATATTCTTGGGCCATAGGAATATCCACGAATAACAATATGATAAAAAGATTTATTGAAGTTGGAATACCGAAATGCAGTAAACAACTACGTTCATTTTTGGGATTATCAAAATATTATCTCAAATTTGTTCCATATTTTCCTGAAATATCCAAACCGTTGTATGAAGCTACAAAGAGACATGGCAAAGATAATAAATGAAATGACGAGGTTGAAGAAAGTTTCCGAAAACTTAAACATTCATTATCGAGTGCGCCAATATTGGCGTTTACAAATAAACATGATTTCTTTATTTTGGATACTGACGCGTGTTTTAGTGGAATCGGTGCTGTTCTAAGTCACGTTCAAAATGGTTGTTAAAAAGTCATAGCATATGTTTCAAGACCTTTAAGTGCTTACGAGAAAGGATACTGTGTGACTAGAAAAGAACTATTAGTAATATACGAGTATGTCTTATATTTTCGGTATTATTTATATGGAAAAAGGTTTGATATACGTACGGATCATAAGTTCTTAAAATCAACTTCGAAACCAATAAGTCCACAATTCCAAACTTGGTTGAGTGAATTGTCAGGTTATGATTTTAATTTAAAATATAGGAAGGATGAAAATAATAACAACGCTGATTGACTATCAAGGATATTACTAAGTTATTGTCAAACCGAACACGAAGAAGGAAAACTTGAGAAGTGCGGAAAAAGATTTTTAAACGTGATTACTTCAAGTAATTTATATATGCAGCCTACGATTTGGCTACGATTTCGATTGAAAGCGACATTGTGAATGACTTGAATATTGAAGATTTGCGATTAAAATTTTCTCGAATGAAAGCCAGAAAAGCTTTTTTTTCAAAATAGTTTGCTTATATATTAAGATTTTTATGTTTTTATAATAAATATGAATTAAATTAAAAGTAATAAAGTTATATTGTTTTATTATGTATGCATTTATCGTTTTTTTACTCTTATTATGGAATGCGAAGGCGGTATTATGCAATTTTCACACATCATCTGAAACTCTAGCGCCGGTGCTGTATGTAGGTATATATTGAGAATCAGGAAATAGATCATTTGCTGTCTACAATAAAGAAATATGTACTAAACTCGAGCTCCGAGATACCTCACTCGATTCGGGATTCACCTTTTTTCAAAAGATTGGATCAGATATTGGTAAGAGACAATCTGTTATTGATAGTAAATGATGATAAGCAGAAAATAGCGTCACAAGTAGTACAGCATATGAAAAAAGAACTCTGTCATTTAGGAGTTAAGAAAACAACAAATTATATGAACAAAACGAATGTATACATTTTACTACAATATATTTCGACAGAATTGAAAATCAAACTAAGTCAATATAAATTGCTCTTTTTAAAACAAACTAATTAACTAATTCATTAATTTTTTTAAAATTAAATTCGCTTAAAATTCACAAAATTCTGTTCTTTCAATTCAAACTTTAAAAATTATAAATTATAAAAATTACTTTTAAAACTCACAAAACTTGAAATCAAACAAAATCTTAATAAATTTTTCACAAAATTGTGTTTACAAATATAAATCAATTCCTACAGTCGATAGTGATCAGGAACTTGAAAACAGAGATGACGGACAGTCATTCCAATGTATGTGCCATTGCACACATGACATAAATATTCATAACCAAGATCCAAAAACTATCTTAGTAAGAATTGAAATCCACTAATAAACACGAAGTTAAAAATACAGGAATTAGATACCACCTTCAAACGTTGAAATGTAAACCTAAACAAAAAACTGTGCTTCCTGATATAAATCAATTCTTTCAGTTGACAGTTATCCAGAACTTGAGAAATCCAGTCATTCCAATGTAACGTATCTCATTTAGAGGACGGTCTTTGCCATTTTCCTATGACCTCCTGTAATCGATCCTATTTCATTTACTTCAGAGTCCACCGTCACATCATTCTCAAGGTCTTCATACGAAAAAGTTAGATTTCCTAAATTATTTTCTTTTTAAATATTGTGAATTCTTCTTGTATTATTACTTCTTAATAGAGGTCAGTTATTAAAATTGAACATTTTTACCACATATTAAAAAATACTTGTGTAAAGGACAATTGTTCTGAATATGACCTGATTCATCACAACAGTGGTCGCCATTCTGATTCCCGTAATATTTTCGCTTGGCTGGGATTTTTGAAGGTCCTTAAATTTCATAGCTCATGAGAGATCAATGAAATCAATGGGAATTAAAGCGCGGAAAGCCTTTGTTCAGGTTGTCAACAACTTCATTGGTAACAAAAAGGTCAGAAACTATGAAGAACTTGTTACCGAGATGCTGACTGCTTTTAGAAACCTTGGATGCAACATGAGCATCAAAATGCACTACCTGTTCTCCCATTTGAGTTGGTTTCCTAAAAATCTTGGATTAATGAATGACGAACTGAGGGAGGTTCCATCAAGACCTGAAAGAGATGGAGACAAGGAATCAGGAGCCTTGGGATGCAGTAATAATTGCAGATTACTGCTGGACCTTGAAAAAGACGTCCATGCTACTAATTTTTCAAGGAGTTCCAGAAACTCAAGTTCAAGCCATGAATTAATAACAATGATGCTGAACATGACTTGATACAGAGAAATAGGTGCCATTATTGGATTCAGCTTTAACAAATTGCTATAAATCAATTGAAAAATCTTAGACACCAGACCAAAAATACTTTTTGTAGACCAGTGTTATTATTAATAAATAATGAATAACTATGGGACTGGGAGCTTTGAAATATTTTTTCTAGAAGTCACTATTTTCTTTTGTTCTGAACATCACAAAGCCTAAAATGTATCAATAGTCTATTAAATTACCATAATTATTGTTGTCAATGAGTTAGATGATGAATTATACATTGTTGTCAATATAAAACCGTAAACTAAAACTTATGTGTACTCTCCAGTGTTGATATGATCACAATAAAGTTTGATATTTATTTCGACTCTTTTTTCATTTTTGCAAACATAAATTTTTCAAATTTTTTCAATTAATTGTTATGTAATGAGAAATTAATATCTACAAGAAAGGAAATCCTGAAATATGAGGAAATCATTTCAGATGTAATGGTTGAAATATGTTGAGAATTGAAATAAAATTTTTCTGTTAAATATGAGAAACGAAATGGTGAGTTTTCAAACCTTTTATTATTCCTCACAATATTTTACTCCCAATTATTATAGTTACAATGTTGAATTTCAATTGACGACAAAAGTCCCATTTGATATTCAGAAACTGCTCTTCAATTTGAATACTAATGAATATTTTGTCAAATATTGTACTACTTTCAAGAAATCATGAAATGTACATGGAAACAAAGTAAAGGTGAGAATAAATTTATCATAAAGTTTATCTAATTAGATCTCACCTTTTCCAACCTTTGCTCTCATTAAGGTTGTGAATGGGACTCTAACAGTTGTTTTTCATTTGAGTGTATGAGTATACAAACGAACGTTGTGACACTATCATGAAATCATTAAAAATACTTTCTAATTTTTGGTACAAGATATTATTTACACGTAATTTTATAAAAATCTCCAATGAAATAAAAAACTTTCCAAGGTTGAATACTCAAATGTTAAACATACACAAGAAAAGCCAATTTTTAGATATACATTTTAACAGAATATAAGCCATTCATGATGTTACTTATTTGCAAATAAAATGTTGTCATTAACCGAAATTATTTGAATCACATATGAAAATTCATTCGAACTCCTGGAGTCATGGTATAGGGAAGGGTAAGAACCAGAATTTCGCATACGGACATTATTACATAACAATTTCTGAGGAATGTTATGATGATACATTTCCATAATATATGATATGGTGATCTGGAAGGTGCTGCAGAAATTTTTTGCTCAACGGTTACTTAACTGCTGCAGAGGGCTACACTTATTTTTCTGGGATTTTCAGAACAAAAAAGGTCCTATAGAAAAATCAGCCATGCTTTTTCTGACTATAGTGAGGGGGTCTCGATTGAACCTGAGATTTTCAATACAAAATCCGATTATCACTAAAATGGCCATAGTAATTTAAGGTCTCATGAAACTTTTAATACAAAAAGAGGTGTCCTCAATAAAAAAGCATAGTAAATTATTGATAATTAAGGTGGGTATACCTGGTCCTGGGATTTTCAATGCAAAAAAAATACATGCATTATTTGAAAGAATGCATTATTTAAATAAAAAATGCATGCTAAATTTATGATAAATAGGTAAATTATGGGTCTAAAAATTTAATTAAAGTAAAATATGGACTCAAATAAGTAAATTAAGGTACAATTTAAAAAATTAAAGTAAATCATGGTTCAAATAAGTAAATTAAAGTAAATTATGGGTTAGTAAATAAGAGTTATATTTGGTAAATAAGTAAATGAAGGACATATTTTTAAAATTAAGTAATAAATTTTGAATTATAATGAGATTTGGTAGTAATAAGTAAATTAAAGTAATAATTTAAAATTTATTATCAAAAGGTTAAAATAACCACCAACTTTTGAGAAATTAAATTTTTGATTGAAAATTTTAATGAAATAAATATTTAAAGATAAATTTGGATGCAAATTTCTATGATAACTATGATAACTGTAATGTACAGTTATAAATTTTATTTATTTTTAAACAAGGTTTTGCGACACCTTGTTTTTTTATTGAGGGTAGGCCGCAATGGCAAATGAATAAAAAATACTATATAGCGATAATTTATTATGGTAAATTATCGCTATTCAAATATCGACAAAAAGAAAAAAATCAATAACGAAGAAATTATATGATTGTACAAATTGTTATGAAGATTATGGAAATTATAAAAATTACAAAACTAAGAAGATGATTCCTTCTACAATTCCCTTCAAGATTGCTTATTATGATTTTGGTACGTCAACTGTTTTTTTATTATTTAAATAAAGTTGTTATTGTTCGATAACAGTTGTTGTTAATTTATTATTATATTTTTATATACTCCTACACACATTCACCCCAGCTGTCCCGAGACAGTTTATTTACTGGAGACTCGACTGGGTACTAACATATTTCCTAACAGACACACACACTCATCAACACAAATATAATACACAAAATAATTATAACACACAAATATAATACACAAATATATTACATAATACCGCATCCTACCATAATAATAACAATAATAACAATAACAATAATTACTATAAATAGTTAAACATACATGGCAATGATTTAATTATAAGATAACGCCAATCAAACATTCTTTTCACGATATATTTCGACAGTTTTCCTGTCATCATCAGGTGGGATATAATAACTCATTAAATTAAGGATTTTAAACAAATTTATTTATTTATTTAAAAATTTTTATATTATTTAATAAAAATATTAAATTTTTTAAAAAACCATAATTAAAATTATATTTTATTTTTAATAGGTGTAATGGGTGTAATGTTACATACACTGAAGAGACTTCCAGTTGGCCGATGTTTTTGAAGCTTTCAGAGAAAAAACATTTGACGAAGATGGACTTGAGGCTCTGTCGTTTGTTTCCATACCTGAATTAAGTTAGGCATCAACTATTAAACAGTTACATGAACCTATAGAACTTATTCAAGATCCAGAGCTTTACCGTTTATTTGAAGCTGGTATTTGTGGTGGAATGACATTTATCAAGATACACCATGTTGAAGCTGATGAATCAACACAAATGTCATACCTAGATATTAATAATTTATATGGATGGGTTCTGTCATAAAAACTTCCTGTTGGTGAGTTCAGATGGTTAGAAGATCAGACTGAAATGGATAGTATTATTAAAAGACGTGTGAATGGAGATGAGTTTGATGGAGATCGTGTATATGTTTTGAAGATTGACATTGTCATTCCTAATAGTATACAAGATAAACTAGATGATTTATCTATAGCTATTGAGCTTTGTTATACACCTGGTAGTACATTTGAAAAGCTGTTATTAACACACGAAACAAACACCAATTATGTGATTAATAGTAGAGTTTTGGCGGATTGGTTGAGTTACGGCCCAAAAGTCACAAAAGTTAATCGTGATGTAGAGTTTAAGCAAAATGATTGACGATGGGCTTCTAGATGATTACTTAATTTTAAAATTTAACCTTAATTTACTTAATTTAGCCCTTGATTACCAAATATATATATAAAATTTCCATTAAAAATTGTAATTGATAAATATTTCATAAAATATTCAATCTAAAATTGTCATTAAAAATTATTTAATAAAAATTTTCATTTCTCAAAAGTCGACTCTTATTCAAACTTTTTGATAATAAATTTACACGACGATTTACTGTTCATTTTCTAAAAAATTTCTAGATCCATAATTTGCTCAACTCAATTTCAGCATCACTCAAAATAAATTCAATAACTTGATTCATGATTTGTATTACTACAACCTTCAATTACAGGAATCTGACTGATATTTTATTCGAATCCTACAGCTTCAGTTCATAGTAAATTTTTATGTTTTCTATATATATATATATATATCTGTATTACAGATTTTTTGTACTTTACACCGATATGAATATTCAAGATTTTGAGGAGCATTCCAAAGCAAATGATAAAAATTCATCATGGTTTCATTTTCTAAGAGAAAAAGCAGGACAGTGTGCTAAATGCAAATTGTGTAAGAGAATCATAAAAACACATGGAGGTTCTACA
>CAUHTR010006965.1:0-12947 GCA_959609185.1 Schmidtea polychroa | reverse complement strand
GGCGAGAAAAATTTTCAGGGGGCGCCACAAATTATGAAGATGGTACTACTTATTTTCGCGAGTATTGAGTGAATACTAATATTATTAAAAAGCATTATATACAGTAAATTTATTCTAGTAAATTTATTGATGTAACAAACATACAAGTTTATTTATTATTTAAATTGCTTCCTGCGTGATTTCATTGAAGTAAAACGATTTAAATTCGATTCAAAGTCAATGTTCTCAGCCAGTTCGCGTTCTATTGAAATTAATGCTAATCCAGACAGACTTTCGTTTGTCATTGTTGATCGCAAATAATTGTTGATGATTTTTAGTCTACTGAAACTTCTTTCAGCAGTAGCAGATGTAACAGGAAGAGTCAAGTATATTTTATAGAGAATTCCCAAATTGGGAAGTCCTGGCGCCATCTGTTTTTCAACCAAGAAAGGCAGCACCTCTTTAAGTTGTAGGTCATAAGATAGTAATGGGTGTATTGATGCATACACGTATTTGAAAGTATCATATTCTAGGATTGATACTTCAATATTAATATCGTTTTTGTAAATGTCGCATAAATTTTGAAAAGATTCTTTATTTTCTTCTGATATTTGTGATGGATCAAGACAGGAGAATAAAGCAACAGTGTTATGAAAATCATTAAAACGTTCATCTAGTTGTGTTACAAGTGTATCCAAGACAGTGAAATACGTTTCACATTTGAAGTTTGTAGTTGGATCATCAACCCTTTCATCACTGTTAAGTTCACCTGCCATGCGTTTCTTTTTAGCAACTCGCTTTTCTTTAAATTCTGTTTCAACATCTAGTAAGGAACAATTTTTGATAATAAATGATTTTACAGCAACATTTAGACTTTCAAAAGCTTTATCACTTCTCATATCAGCAAACTCCTTTCTGACAACATAAATCAATTGTTTTGCAAACGCAATATCAATGTCCTTTCGTTGCAAATAGTTTGATAACACAAAGATATTATCTAACAGCTTTTGTAGAAATAGCATCAGAAAAACAAAAGAATATTTTGTTATCAAAATAGATAGTCCCATAGCTTCTGCTCTGACACTTCCTTTGTGTTCTTTTGATTCCCCCAAATTTATATCTTCTAGAGTAGATATAATAGCGGAGAATGATCCAACAACTGCATCAACTATATGCTTTCGGCTTGCTGATCTTGTATCAGAAAGTCGTTTTAGAGTATCTACTGTCGATTCATATCGAGACTTCTGATGTTTTTCGAGAATATGTAGTCGTGGTAGACTTGATGTAAGGAAAGTATACAACATTTCTGCTGTACCAAAAAACAACTGAACATCTTATCTTTGGGGGGGCGCCAATTAGGATTCAACAGGGGCGTGGAGGGGCGACTCGCCCCCCCCCCACGCCTATAGCTAAATCCGCCACTGACACAGGCCTTCTATCGGAAGTATACGAACCCGCCGATTATAGTATACAAGGATATGCTCACTTTTCGATGGTACTCACCCACTAGATATAGCTTCAACATTGATCACTCAACGGGTATCGAGCGGTATAGCACTCTTGTATTCTGGGTTACGCTGGAAACAGCACGAAAAGGTAAAATGTGGTCTACCTATAACCCACAAGAAGGAAATGCGAATGTAGTCGAGTAAAATTTATATTCATAGAATTTTTCATGCAAGAAAAGAACCATTTGGAGGAAATAAAGCAAACAAGTCAGTCGGACCAGGACAACTTATCGACTGACACCCTGTCATGCAATGGAGGTAGAAAAAAGATAATTCGACCCAGGAATTGGGAGTGAATGGATAAAAGTGAAATTAAATTTTCAGTTGGGAGTCGAGATTTAGTAAAGAGTCGAAAAATGAACTAGGAAAAGGACGAACTAGGAAAAGAACCCAAGTGATAAAAGAGGTGATGACGATAATCAGGATATTGTGAAATTTCTACTATTTAATAATTTCGTTTCTTTTATATAAATTTTCTTAAATGCAAGAGATCTCAAAATCACCATTCAGGAACAAGCCCAAAGACTGGTCGAACTGTGGCCAGAAAATGTACATGGATGCAAGCGCTGTGAAAGCTCCAAACCATTCCGAGCAAAAGTTATTTCTAACATAAGCTACTACCATCACCCAATTTCCGGCATCAGCAAACGAGCACAAAAATTTTAAGCTACGTCCCGGGAAATACGAGAGTAAAGGAACCCGATACCGCTCGAAACAGTTCGGCAGATGAGAAGTAAAATAAAATGATCCATCGCCGTTATATATATAATTTTCATTTCAATTACGTTTGATTCTACAATTAATTATTATTTTGTGACTCAAATTTTTCTAAGTATTGAATAGATAAATTTGAAATCAAATTTGAAGTTAAACCGTAGCAAAGCATAATTTTTATGCAATTAATTGAGTAAAATGTCATGATTTTGATAGTTAAAAGTGTCGAACCATTTGAATTGAATAATAAAATTAATTTGATTTTCAAAATAATTAAAATAAATTATTGTTAAATAAATTAGTCGTTGTTCAAATAACTCTGATACATTTAATACTTAATAGTAAGGTACTCCGACAGAAACCACTGATCGTATTATTCTGTGTTTCCAAACTCATTCGTTTAGATGGAATTACTGATATAGTGATTTTAGACGGATAGTCGATTACAAATGATTAAGACGAATCAGTAGGATGATGTGGGACAAGAGGAAATAGAGTGCTACACTTTCTATGGTAAGCCCATGAACAGAGAAGCGCGTTAGGGTATTAGCAGTCCTTACGACGGAGCTTACATTTTGACGGTCGCCACCAAATAAATTCCTTCACCAATGTCGTGGTCAATAAATTAACAGTTAAATTTAAATTAACACATAAATCAATGGAATATTAATTTTAGTTTAGTATTAGTTATTAATTTGTTAACTTTGTATTTAATAAATTAAATAATTTTAAAAATAACATCTTCGGCTATTTGTTTTAAAGATTGATTGTTATTAAAAATATTTCAAATTATCCGGAAAATATTATTCAATAATTAAATTAAATTTGAACATTTAAATCAATTGTTCCGAAATTCTTCTATGGCAGTCAATACAAGAGACAATAAATTTCGAAAGGTCGATGTTGATTTATTCAGTGACAACAATTTTAAAGACGATCAATCGGAAGAGACGTCTGATTCCATTAATGAACAGGAAGTTTCAAATCTTGTTGCAAAGTAAATTATTTTACGATTTTACTGATATTATTACTTATGATTGTTAGTTCTAGAAATTTTGAAGCTCTAAAATTAGTTCTTTCTAAAGCACCAATTGCATCAAGTAACCAAGCCTTGAAAGATCAAGCATTTAAAATAATATCTAGAATAATTGTTTCGTTTAAGTCTAACCAAATTAAAGATACAATTGAAAAGCTAAGTGAAACTGAATTAGATATTTTATTGAAATATGTTTACAAAGCATTTGAAGATCCACCAGAAAATAGCAATGTATTGCTGTTGACATGGCACGATTGCGTAATTTTTATGTTCAAATTAAATCTCTGTTAATTTCATATTTTAGATCTACCAAAAAAGCAAATACGGTTGCATGATGAGAGTCTTGACCGATAGGAGACGAGTTTAGAATGATTTAATAATTGAAATACTAATAAAATTATAATTTTGAGCGATTTATAATTTTTTCGCTACTGAAATTTCCTAATAAATCGAAATCAATAAAATTTAGATTATTTATTTTATAATTTTGGAATATTTTTACAAATTGTGAAATATTTTATTATAAAATATTTCTGGTGCGCGATAGCTCATATTAAACTAATAAATGCTAAAAGTTGTGATTGGTACTAATTTTCACTCAGCCCCTTCAAATGATTTTCAAACATACTCTTAAAGTGTATAACAATGTTACGCAAAGTTGGCGAGTTCATACTCTTCCTTAAATATTCACATAACCTACAATGCTTTTCGTATTGTTAGTGTTTATTTAATATTATTTAAACAATTTCTCAAAGAAATTCTTTCAGCGTAGAAAGTATGATTTACGAATTCACCAATTAGCAATAAATATTCATATAATCTTTAATTAAATTGGTAATAATGTTAATTAATTAAATCACATTCTTATTTTACTAGCCACATATATAAGCAAAATACGTTATAGGAAATATTACTGAAACAAATATCACTCATCCAGTTTCAAAATTACGTCTAAAAAATAGTATTTTATATCTGTCACAACAGTACATTATAAATTAATAGCAGATTCAAAAAAATTGGAATAAATTAACAAAAATTGTATAATAAAAATAAAAGAAGGAAATATATTTAGTTAATTATGAAATGGAGTGATATATTTTTGGCAGAGACACTTGGCAAAAAGAACAAATGAATTTGGAGAACTGCACGATTATCAAAAAAATTTTAAAATTCCATTTTGTTATTTTTAAATTTTGGAATGATTGAAGAAAAAGCAATAATTGGTGTCTTATTACAACATTTTTGGAAAAAAGACCTAACACCAGCGGCCGCCACTCGAAAAATATGCAGCTTGAAAGGCAATGCTATGCTTAAGGAAAATGCAGCTCAATGTCGATTTCATCGCTTTAATCAGGGGATACTAGTTGTTGAGGTCTCAAAGAAAAGGTTCTCAACATGTACTGGTTACTATATAGATAGTTAATATAATCAAAAACTAAGACTACCATATCAATATTTATTAAGTAAAATTTATCAACTTATCAGTTTCAACAAAACTTCAAGCGCTTTTCTTTTTTCTTTATCTAGATTTACAAGATTAAAATTGTGTTGAGGTTCTCAAATCTCAACTTGATGGTTCCTATTGGTGGGTTACAGGTATTGTAAATCTTTACCCTTTCGTGCTGTTTCCAGCGTAACCCAGAATACAATTTATAGCTGACCACTTGATACCCGTTGAGCAATCAACGTTGGTACTGTATCAAGGGTTTGGGCACTAGCAAAAAGTGAGCATGCCTAACATACTATAATTGTCTAGCACCCACTGGGGTTCACGGACTGCCGATAGAAGGCCTATGTCCGATTTCTTCTCGTCCCCTTAAATATATATAGGCACATACACACGGATACATACACACCCATATACACCCATATACCCATATATACATATACACATATATATGCCAATCGTGTGAGAAACTCAAAAATGTGAAACACTCGTAAAAATTTTATTTGGACGATTGAACAATTGGAAGAGTCCTGGCTGGTTCCGATTCAGTAGCCCGGAGAGCTAATTGGGCCTGGCTGGCCTGCCTTATCCTTGCTCGTGCCGCCTTTCCCGGCCGAATCTTTTTCTTCGAGGTCTTCGGCGCTGCGCATCCCTTTCGTTGGTGGAGCAGCTCGTCTAAAGGCCGGATCTTGGTAATGGCCTCTCGATCAAGGTCCTGTTGGTGTGCCTTGACCTCCAGTTCCCTCACTCTCAGGCGGAGGGCCCGCAACTCAACTTGATCTTGGGCACTTTGGAGTTGCAACTGGGTGATGAGTTTCATTCGCTTCTTCATCTCTGTGGGCGGAAACCAGGTGCTCTCGAAATTTCGGCAATGGGCCTTAAGTCGCATCAACTTGGCTCGGTATTCTTCTACTTGTTGTTGCGCCTTCTCTCTGTCTGCTCTCATTTCTTCCAGGAGTTTTAACACTGAAATGGACAACATTAGGAATCTTTACCTCAGCATTGAGTGACGCCAGTTAGTAAGGTTAAATGAATTTCGCCCCTTCGTCACTACTCCCTTCTGCGCACATCTAGGCCTATTTTATAGATTTTATCAAAGCTTATAGGGTGGTCGTAATGGCCAACGCTACGGGAAATTATAGTCGGTGGTAACAATGGCCCCCGTTAAAGGCAAATCATTGAAGTCAAAACGATGCACATAATGTAATTAGTATGAATAATTACTACATACATAAATAATTGAACTAAGAAAATTATCATCAATAATCACACTGGTTCATGAAGGTAATCAAAACAAAACAATATCAATAATGAAGTTAGCAGAGATGACCAGCACACAACAGAGTAGTTAGATGGGCACGCACTGCCAAGACGTGCAAGGTACTATAAAACATTCATCCTATTACAGGATTTGCACTGTGTATTAACAACATAATCATTTGGCTATATAACGTTTAATTATAAGTCTCAATCTTTGTCCGCCCCAATCTCCTTGGTGGAACTGGTGCCTTTTCGTGGTCGTCCTCGCCTTTTCGGCCGCTTCGGTTCAGGGCTTCTTGGATATTCCAGTCCGCGTTGGAGAGCCGCAGTTCGCCTTGGGTGACATTGGGCTCGTGCGTACCCGTCACAGTCTTCCAACTCACCGGCCAGGGTTGCTTCTTCGAGTCGGTGTAATCGGTCCACCGCCGCCTTTACCTCGTCAAAGGTGTCAATCAGGGCTAATGACGTGCCATTGACGTAAAGCTCTATCTTCGGTTTCACGGGGACCACATTCTGGTAGGTCCAATCATGGATTTTATACCAAATCCACCTGGACCTCAGGCGAGTGAGTGCTTCCTCCTGGTCCAGTCTGGCGACTTCGTCTACCTCCGCGTGATTTAGGCTGAGTCTGGATGTAGACGTCAAGGGATTCGCGTGGCTGTCTTCTGGGCTAATATTAGGCATACCTGTGAGATTAAGAGAACATATTAGTAAAATTCTATTTGCTCGTCTACGTCCGGTTACCCCAAGACGTTTGATACCCCATTACGTTTAAGCTCAAACGTGACCCATATTGCAATGATCTTTCAGGTGGTGAAAAAATGAACTTAATGTATTAATCAATTTCCCCCTTCTGATTTCGATGTAATTTAAGTAGGCTAGCGAATTATGAAATTTAGGGTTTGTAAGTATCAGTCGCAGAATTTCAGTTCGTATGTTTAAAATGAAAATCCATGAGCTGTTTTTTTTTTTTGGACTAATGGTCGATAAAAAAAAAATGAGCATTTAAAATTTTCTAAACTAAACTTTCACTAGCGGTTGTTTAAATCATTTAAAGATTTAATTTCACTGTTTATATTAATTTAGATTAAATTAAATATTTATGTTCCTTTAATGGTTTTTAGAATTCCCTGTTAATACTTTTTGCAAAAATTTATTCTACTAGGACCAACTACGGGAAGTGGATGTCGCAAATTGTCTGAATTTACATTCAGCTCCTGCGACTCCCTGACCAAAGTGGTTGCAAGTGGTTCCCTCTTCGACTGATACTTAGCGAGTAAATTAGCTTTTTAGATGCTTTAAGTTTGTATAATTTCAGGAATGAATCTCCAAGCTCTTCACTTTGAAGGTGACAACTTAAATAATGGATTCGAGATGCCACTGTTTGATGGAAGTTCAAAATATGTCAGCGCTCTAACTTTGTGAAGATTCAGCTGGGTGATATTATTTATTTAGATCTTTGATCTAGGCCTCGGAGTTCTAAGTCCACCAATTTTACCCGAAGACGTCCAGCGATTTGTCATTTACTTTCGAGGATTTACCCTGCTGGGAGTATTAATTGTATAATCCTCGCAAAGCGAGCATTCAAAGGGACTTATATACATTGATTTATTTATGCCGTTTTCTGGTTTTTTGTTTTGTTTTTTGAAGAGTATTTTAGTCAATAAATCCAGCTCGATTTTTGAATCTTTGATTCCTTTACGCACTCCTACTTCGGCATGATTTTGTTTTTGCTGAGGTAGGTAAATGAACTAGGGGTTCCTTCGTGTGATGATCCGAGGGGCAATTCCACGAGGTTATTGTTAATATAGGTATATACCCGTACACTCACTAATGCACATGCACAGTTATACCTACATAGATTTACAAATTTAAGTTACTGATCCTGACGTCATTTACTGGGGGTGTTACTAAAAATAGATCCCAGTAATTTTCGGGGATTTTTATTGGAGGGTAGGGTCTTTGTAACTAATTTAGAAATCGGGGGTCCCCAAAAATCAAAAGTTTTGGTTAAAGTTTTATTTAAGAAAATAATCCTTCCGATAACGTAACCATAAGGGTAGTATGACCAGGGTGAAAATTAATGTCCACAATACTCACGGTAGAAATAAATAATAGCAATAATAATTTTTATTACTAATGATTATAGTAATAGTAATAATAGTGTTACATTACTAATAATAATAATAATGATAATACTATAATAATAATAACAATAATGATAATCATAATAGTAACATTAATAATAATAGCAATAGCAGTACTAGTAATAGCAATATCGATACGGTTAATCACGATAATAAGTGTAAGGTTTATGCAGTGGGTAATAGATGTGTAATTCGGGGGGGGGTATTTGCGAATATTTATAACTTATCAGTTTAACATTTTACCGACCAAATATATGCTAGAATGAGTTAATTTAAGACATTTATGCAACAGGTAATGAAGGTATGATTCGGGGGGGGGGTTATTTATGAATATTTATAAATTAGTAGTTCAATATTCTATAAGCTAATTATATATAAAAATAAGTGAATCTAGTGTAATTAAGTAAATACATAACCTAGGGGCTAATTACGTGGATTTATCATTTTAACACTTTGTAAGTTAAATATATATCAACATAAATTAGGATAATTAGGTACTGGACAATAAGTATATAATTTAGAGGATCCTCTTATGAAAATTTATAAACTATCATTTTCACATTTTACAAGTAAATAGATATATCAAATTAAGGTAGGATGTTTATGCATGAAATTTTACCAGCTATCATTTTAATATTTTATAAAATAAATATATACATCAGAATAAGTAGGATATTTATGAATAAAAGTTTATAAACTATCATTTTATTATTTTATACGATAAATATATACATCAGAGTAAGTAGGATATTTATGAATGAAAATTTACAAACTATCATTTCAATATTTTATAGGATAAATATATACATCAGAATAAGTTAGGATATTTATGAAGTGGGCAATAAATATATAATTCAAAGAACCATTTATAAAACCAGGTAAGTTGTACATATTCCAGTTGGGGGTAATCATGAACTGGTGATCCGACGACTTTACGACATTGGTAAGAAAGATTGCCTTTTCTTTAAAGTTAATCTGCTGACATATGCGATTTCATACTGATGGTAATGGCACACTCTCTATGAAGATAACGAGAAAAGGGTGGGGCGGATAGTGATAACAATCCTGGAGGTGATATTACTATTAAGGCAAAATAGAATTTTTAAAGATTTCAATACCCATATGGTAAGGATAAAGACTTGAAATTAATACCTCATCGAACGTGATTAGATTATCTTTAAAATCGAACATAATTATGAATAATATCAATAAAATCTAATAACAATAGTTAATATTGATTAATAATTTGTGCAATTAGCCGATCACTGGATAACTTTTGTGATAATTTGAGTCTGGGATCTTTCCCGTTTAGAGGTTCTTAATGATGTATTTCCTATAGAATATTTGAGTGTGTATTTTAGATATGTCGTTTACCGGAAGGTCGAATTAATTAAAATTTTCCTACTTTCCCGATTCAACTGAATACGGTTCGATAGGCCCTATTGTAATATGTTTCCCGCGATTACTTGCCCGCATTTTACTTCGTCCGCATAGTCCCTGCGACTATGCCAACTACCTGGATGGATTTACCGCCCTACTCATGGTTAGAAACCATTTGTTCGTGGCGACCTTCCGGTTAAAAAGAAAATGAAATTTAGTGCATGTGGGGTCGTAGACCCGTATCGTGCATGTGAAAATGGTTTTTGGAAGCAAGGCTGATCAGCGTCGGGGATGCAATCCGCTCACGACGACGCTGGTCACTCTTGTTGTAAATGATCGAATCAAAATAAAAAGTGACAAGAATTAAAATCATTATAATATATCAACGGTGGGCAAATGCGGCTCTGAGAGCCGCATGCGGCTCTTCGTTGAGTAAACTGCGGCTCATTGATAATTGAATTTTTGATAAAATATTGACTTTTACTTTTTTAAATATTTAATCAGCTTTTAATTAATTTTTAACAATTCATAATTTTTACGTTTTACTTCCTATATTTTTGTATTTCCCGACAATATTATTAAGTTTGTTCCTATGAGATTTAAAATATAAGAAATATTTACCTCTGGTTTTAAGGGAAATGTTATATTTACAAGAGTTTTTGCACATCTTTAAACACAAAACAATTTTCAAATCATTTTAACATCAAAAGTTTAAAATAAAATATTGATTATCAAATTATAAAAGAAAGAATTACAAAGTCAATTAAAAATAGACTTTATCAGTAGATGGATTGGGCACCGCTGGCACAGGGCACCGCTAGCACAGTACCCCCCCCTCCCCCCCCGGTCGTCATATTTTTCAAAAATATGCTAAGTCTAAAAGTACAAATTTTTTTTAAACAAAGACATATGACTCATCAAGGTCATTGAAACAAAGACCATGACTCATAGTATGACTCATAAAATTTCTCAAGGTCATTTAAACAAAGACCATGACTCATCATATGACTCATCAAGGTCATTTTCAAGGTCGTATGACTCATACTATGACTCATATGACCTTGAAAAATTTTTTCAAGGTCATTTAAACAAAGACCATGACTCATCAAGGTCATTTTCAAGGTCGAATGAGTCATACTATGACTCATATGACCTTGAAATTTTTTTCAAGGTCATATGACTCATAGTATGACTCATCAAATTTTCAAGGTCATTTAAACAAAGACCATGACTCATATTATGACTCATCAAGGTCATTTTCAAGGTCATATGACTCATAGTATGACTCACATGACCTTGAAAAATTTTCTCAAGGTCATATGACTCATATTATGACTCATCAAGGTCATTTTCAAGGTCATATGACTCATAGTATGACTCATATTACCTTGAAAAAATTTTCTCAAGGTCATATGACTCATAATATGACTCATCAAGGTCATTTTCAAGGTCATATGACTCATAGTATGACTCATATGACCTTGAAAAAATTTTCTCAAGGTCATATGACTCATACTATGACTCATCAAAAATTTTCAAGGTCATTTTCAAGGTCATCTGAGTCATCCTATGACTCATCAAGGTCATATTCAATGTCGCATGACTCATCCAAGGTCATTCCCAAGGTCATATGAGTCAACGCGATGAGTCATCAAGGTCATATTATTATTTTTAAAAAATATTATTATTTTTATTATTATTTTTAAAAATATTATTATTTTATTTTTAATTTTTTCAAAGTTCCCGCCAACGAAAATTAATAATCGATAGCTCATTTTAAAGCTCAATCCAAGACCTTTCGAATGAGCTATATTATTATTATTATTATTATTATTATTATTATTATTATTATTATTATTATTATTATTATTATTATTATTATTATTATTATTATTATTAATCTATATACTCCGAGTCTATATACTCCTAGTCTATCCGACAAAATATTTTGTCCCCCTATGGGTAATGCTCACAAGGGTACTGGTCACGCTCAACAAATCAACAAAACATACATTTATTTAAACAATAAAATAATGTAAAATTAACAAAGGTAAACTAAATATATATAGTATGATATTCATTAATCAGTGTTGAACAGGCTTGACACTTGCGAACATTCTTCTCGTGACACTTAGAACAAACAATTACGTGACCACACGGTAAATACAAAATTGAAACTCGATTTTCTTTACAAATTGAACAAGTTAAATATCTTTTCTTAACATCTTTCAATTTTTTCGTTAGCTTATTTTCAATCAAATCGGCTTTCGCTATCCATTCATTAATCAATCTACTATATCCAGGTTTCAACCTTAAAAACATACAACTCCAAAAGTATTCATTCAGTGAATCGTTGTTTACAGCTATTTTTTCTAAGTACATTAAATAACAAGATAACTTTAAAATGGATTTCTCATAATTAAATAAATCAAACAAATATTCAATAGAGGAATGTTTGAAAATTTTTAAAATATTTATGAGTTGCTTATCACTGTAAGTATCATGATTATTTATAAAATCTTCAAGTGTATTGTTAAAAAATGTCAATGAAATTTCAGAATAGGTTAATTTTTCCTTATTTCTAGTAGGACTTCCTTGCTATAAATGACATATAAAAAAAAATATTGACAAAATAATAAAGTTACCAAATGTGTTACACATTCATCGGTTTTATTTGTATAAATCATTATTAATAACTAAATTACTTTTGTTTTTACATTTATAAAAATTGTGATAACCAATCAAAATGTAACCATCAAATGTAACCATCAAATGTATAACTAAGCGTGACCAGTACCCTTTGCAACCTGTTTAATGTTTTATTATTATTATTATTATTATTATTATTATTATTATTATTATTATTAATATTATTAATATTATTATTATTATTATTATTATTATTATTATTATTATTATTATTATTATTATTAATATTATTATTATTATTATTATTATTAATATTATTATTATTATTATTATTATTATTAATATTATTATTATTATTATTATTATTATTATTATTATTATTATTATTATTATTATTATTATTATTATTATTAATATTATTAATATTATTATTATTATTATTATTATTATTATTATTATTATTAATATTATTATTATTATTATTATTATTATTATTAATATTATTATTATTATTATTATTATTATTAATATTATTATTATTATTATTATTATTATTATTATTATTATTATTATTATTATTATTATTATTATTATTATTATTATTATTATTATTATTATTATTATTATTATTATTATTATTATTTCATTGATATAGCTGCATGCCCACTGCAGACTATATATATATATATATAAAAATATAGCTGCATGCCCACTGCAAACTATATATAAAAAATATAGCTGCATGCCCACTGCAGACTATATATAAAAAAATATAGCTGCATGCCCACTGCAGACTATATAAAAAATCACCATTAAATATAAAAAAA
>CAUHTR010006963.1:0-12990 GCA_959609185.1 Schmidtea polychroa | reverse complement strand
AGATACTTGATAAAGTTTTTAAATTTCACAAAAATAAATGTTTACATAAAAACGCGCCTGTAAACAACGTCTGCAATTTCCTGCAACCACGTGACGCATCATTAATTGGCGCGTTTGCAAATATCTCAAGATTTTACTCTGATGCTACGAGCAGCTCTGAATCTTATTCATTTAAGCACCCGACGCTCTGCATAGTGGCACCCTAGCCTGCTCTTGTATTAATTTAACTATGAGGTATGAACGGTTATCTTATAAAACCTAATTAGACTGCGCTATGTCTGCTTTGTCAAATTTGCCCACACCCCAGAACCCCCTAGTGACGCCCCTGCTAAACATCCCATAAAATTTCAATTATATGGAACTCAGAATTTTTCATTGTAACCACGAAACGGTAAACCTCGTTCACTTAAAAATTTTATTACAGCAACAACACGCTTCAAAATATTATAGAATTTATTCGATTCCTGTTTTTTTCTTCTATTAATTGCTTGTCAATTGTATTTTTATTTTCCTTTTGCATTGACCAGGTAATTACGGCATTCTTGTGTGACGTAGACTTTTTGTGGGCTATAACATATTCTTCTCTATGTTTCCAGTCAGAAAATCCATTGGAAAATGCTTGAACCTTAGACGAAAATAGCTTACACATTAAACAATAAACGTTCCCTGTGCTTTTCGAGTAAGAGATCCAAGTACTTGGCACAGGCTACGCATTTTTACGCTGTTTTTAAATAATCCCTCAGAAAAATATCGTTTCTGTGTATTTAATATTCTACTCGAAGCCTCATAGTCGCGTTTATGGGAACCCTTATTTTGAAATTATATTGGGTCTTTCGTTAAACAAAAATTAATGAAATCACTACTTAATACTTCTGGCCATGTTCCCAAATCACAACAATTAAAATCATGATCTTGTGAAGGCAGTGCAATGATGTTTGTGGAGGTTTGAATTCATCAGAATTTCGCATTTATTATCCAATGAAATTTGATTGGCCCATCGCCAACTCATGTATTGATCCATTCAATGAAATTTGATTGGCCCATCGCCAACTCATGTATTGATCCACTGATCCATTCAATGAAATTAATGTTATATGGGGTCAATAATCAATTGAACAAATCAATAAAATTCATATTTAAAATTTACAAATGAATCCCAAACAAATTTCCAAGTAAATTCTGATAGAAAAATTGAATTGATCTCAAACAAAGTCTACGCCACCCATTGACAACAGCACAGGAGCGTGCTCAGCATTGTCAAAGAAGGCTTCAAAGAAAAGTAAAGGTTACATTTATCTTTATATAAAAATAATCAACTTTCACTAAAGCATGCCACACGTGGCGGCCCAAATAACTCACTAAAACTACAATGTTGATACATCCATTTGTTGTTAATAGGACTCTAGGTAAGGAATTATTGACAACTGGCACCCTTTGAAACAAGAAGGAGCTTCCAGTTTATTGGATAATACATACAGGCACGAAGCTGGAGAAGACAATTCATGCATGACACGCATGCTGGAGATTCGTCACGTTCCTGGAACACAGCAGGAAATGAAATTGGTAATTGCTCTTGCATTGTCTTGTGGGTGCCACTCACACAATAGGTGGCACATGTTCTCACTTGCTGCCCGTCTTCCTAGCCACGAAGCCAAATATTCTAAAATAAATGAATAATAAATAAAATGTTTAAGACACCACTTTTTATTCAATTGTAGCAATTGCTATTTATTATTATTATTATTATTATTATTATATTATTATTATTATTATTATTATTATTATTATTATTATTATTATATAATTATATTATTATTATTATTATTATTATTATTATTATTATTATTATTATTATTATTATTATTATTATTATTATTATTATTATTTTTATTATTATTATTATTATTATTATATTATTATTATTATTATTATTATTATTATTATTATTATTATTATTATTATTATTAATTATTATTATTATTATTATTATTATTATTATTATTATTATTATTATTATTATTATTATTATTATTATTATTATTATTATTATTATTATTATTATTATTATTATTATTATTATTATTATTATTATTATTATTATTGTTTCGACCAGTCAGAGGGGGATTGCCTCTGACTGGCATTTATTTGGCTTTTGTCTATTCGCGTCTGTGTGCGCGGTCTGGTTAGACCGAATATTGTTGGTGTGCGCACACAGACGCGAGCAATGGAATGAATTGTCGTAAGGTTTTATTTAGTGTTAATTTTTAAATTGATTTTTGATGTATTTTAATTAGAAATTCGAGAATTGAATTGATTGTTTCGTTGTTTAAAAAAGGGAAATTCGAGAAGTTGGTTTTCGTTTGTTTCAAGAAAATTGGTCCCTTTGTCAAAATGGCTTCAGGTGTCAAATGTGATCCTTCAGTTGAAGAAGAAGATTTTGATTATAAATTTATTAAAGCTTATGATGTTCCAAACCAAGATCTTATTTCTTATTTCGATGAAACCAGTGAATTCATTGAAAATGGCAGAAAATTTGGTGGAGTATTGGTTCACTGTCTTGCTGGAAGATCAAGAAGTGGAACTATTTTGACGGCCTATGTAATGAAACATTTTAAGGTTGGTCCAAACGATGCGATTGAGACAATTAAGGAAAAGTCATTTATATGTCCAAATGATGGATTCATGAAACAATTAAAGATATATTTCAACATGAATTGCAGTGATGAACTCAACAAATGCGCAAATACAGTTTCTCGAGCTCAATTTAATTTATCAGCATCTTCAAAAGAGTTAGTTCAATTCAAATGTAGAAAGTGTCGATTCTTATTATTCGACAATTCAAGTGTTGTTGAGCACAGTAAAATGAAAGCTTCGAAAGCAATAAATGAAACCCAATTTGCAATGAGGAAATATTGAATCTTGCTATGTCGGATCTTTCAAATCGAATTGTTGGCAACACGGAAATCAGAAATTATTCAATTGAAGAATTATCCAACCGATTTTCTCAGTTGTCCGAATTATATGACTATCTGGGTACTTTGACGTTTATTTCTTGGATACCAGAAACAATGAAAGCTTCGAAACCAATAAATGAAAGCACAATTTGCAATGAGGAAATATTTATCGAAGCTCTTCCTTGGATTGATCGCAGCAATGCAGACGGTGAAATTAAAATGACAGTGTTAAAGAATAAAAATTTAATGAGTTATTGTGATCTTAAACAATTATTATTATTATTATTATTATTATTATTATTATTATAATTATTATAATTATTATTATTATTATTATTATTATTATTATTATTATTATTATTATTATTATTATTATTATTATTATTATTATTATTATTATTATCATCATTATTATTAATTAAAAGATTAAAATGTCTTACTAAAATGGTTGAAGTGCGCCTTTATAACTAATAATTAAGGGACCTATATAATCAAAATAATAACGATTGTATATTTTATTTACATTTATATCACAATGACTCTTTTTAGTTATATCAGATCAGTTCAATATTTTGATTACTCTAGCAAACATTTTATAATTTCGTCACTAGTAAAACAAAAATAATTAATAATAGAATCGAAAGTAAATTTTAATTAATTGTTAACAATGAAAAGTAGTGAATTTATTTTATAATATTTCTCCATACGGAGAGTACCAACGCAATGGATGCATGAATGGGGGGCGCATGGAGGAGAGGGAGGTGCTATTAACGGTGCCCTCTGCTCGTTGCAAATATTTACTGCTAGCTTTTATTCTTGGCATGATCTTGTCCCAAATGATCGTGATCAAGACAGTTTCACACTTATTCATATATTTAAGTAAAGACTGCGCTTCAATTTCCGTGAGCATTTACCGTGAGCATTTACCGTGAGCATTTACCGTGAGCATTTACCGTGAGCATTTACCGTGAGCATTTACCGTGAGCATTTACCGTGAGCATTTACCGTGAGCATTTACCGTGAGCATTTACCGTGAGCATTTACCGTGAGCATTTACCGTGAGCATTTACCGTGAGCATTTACCGTGAGCATTTACCGTGAGCATTTACCGTGAGGATTTACCGTGAACATTTACCGTGAACATTTACCGTGAGCATTTCTTCATTTGTTGAATCACTTATATCAAGCAATGCTTCCTTAATTGCAGGGTATCCGCATTACAAAGCTTGAACAGCGTCTGCTCTTGAAGGCCGTCTTGTATCAGGCATTTAATTACTGTCAATTTTGTAGGGCAATCTTGAAGTTATTTCAATAAAACATTCCATCGATGAGTCGAAGCATTGAAGAAAGTGAATAAAATTTGCACGAATAAAAATTATATCGGGTTGCACTACCACACCTTTTAGCAGCAAGGTTACCAACAAGGTCGAACGAATGTGTGGAACAAAGAATACAGGCGGATGTAAGGCTATGTGTTCTAATGCGACCTTGCAATCCTGTGTACTTCCCAGACATATTTGCAGCGTTATCCTACGGCTGTCCTCTACAAAGTTTAATATCAATCTGCATATCTTGTAACTTTGAAAGTAGCTGTCCTTCTAAATATGCAGCATCGTGCCTTTCAATGGACAAAACCCCTATGAATCCTTCCTTTATATCTTCAACTGGCAGCACGTATCTAACAATAAAAGCCAATTGATCGGCATGGGAAATATCTGGCATCGAGTCTACGATAATGCTGTAAACATTTGCAGCTTTTACTTCTTGAATTATTAGAAAGAAAGCCGAGTTGCTAATTATTAGTATAAACTCGTCACACATTTGATGGGATAAATAGCTAACATTTCCTCGTCCGCGATTTCCATATGTTTCCTAATGTAATTATCTACTAGAAGATTGCCTTTCTTCATGTCCTCTAAATCCTATACAGAGACTTATAATTAACCATTATTGTCGATACTATCCTTCGCAAGGCATCCTTTCAATAATTCTATTCTTTGAGTGTCTGCTGCTCTAATTTGCATCTATTCGATGTAATGCTGAAGCACGTCTGTATAATTTGCACATGGAAGTTATATGTTCCTTTGAAACTTCGTGTCCAGATAAGCTTCTGTAAGATGTCGCCAATTCTGATAACCTTCAATTAGAAAACATTTTACAGGGGTAGCAGTATATGCACTTAGATGTCTCAGAAAAAAATAAGCCAATTTCTGATTTCTTTTTTTGCCTCAGCAATTTGTCGGTAAAATGGCGCTCATGTAAACCTCTGTCATAAGTTTGAGTGCCATCAGCAGAAAGATGTTTCACATTTTCCAATTTACCAATGTTGTTTTGCTTATTACGTATTGGAAATTCTATCATTTCGTCTGTTAAAACTTTTGGCCCGAGTGCAATAATTCCCATAAAATCTAACCGACCTGCTTTCGCATCAAATGCATTTAATATTTCAACTCTCCTCTGGTTGTCGGTGTAGTCTCTAAGTTTTGTTTCGACACAGTATCTTTTTCAAATTCTTGATGGAACATTTTCTTTATTTATAGATGTACTAGATTGTGACGTGTCTTGATTTGGAGTTAGAGAGATAAATTTCAACAAAGAATTACTCTGTTGATTATTGATTTCTTCTCTACGTTTTATTTCTTTTCTTTTCTCAGCCCCCAATTTATACGAACTCATATTTCTCCAATAAAACATAATTTGATTATTAACGTGTAAATAAAATGAAATGCTTTAATGATTTATTGTATATCAAGAAAACATTTGATATTGGTAAAATACGTCTTTTATTAAATGTCAACATAAAGAAAAACAAAAATCACATAATATAGTCTGTGTATTTGTGATATATTTGTCTTATTTTCTTTTTGTATATTATTTTGTGAGGGCAATATTTGTATATGGGCGTTGGTGGGCCCCCGGGATTCATGGGCCCAGGCGGCCCCCATCGCTTAATCCGTCACTAAATGATCTCGAGCTACAGATTTGCAAATTGGACGATTCTACCCCTCACATTCATGGACCCAAAGATTGAAAAAGTGCTATATTTCCTAATCAAATAAATATTTCCCATCAAAATGACTGCAACACAATTTTAAAATGTTTTTTTTAGTTTTAGAGTTTATTAAAAAATGAAAAAGTCTCGTGTGTGAGTTGATGATGAGAATGATAACGAGATATCTCTATGTACGGTATCAGCTCCAATTACTGGCATCATAATCCCTCAATTATATGCCAACTATTCCTCTGAGGGAGAGAGAGAGAGAGAGAAACATAGAGGAGGAGAACGACAGAGGGAAATTGGCACAGAGGGAGAGAAAGAGCAAAATAATGAAATAAAATTTTAATGTTAAAGCTATATTTATTTTTTTCAAATATATTTGCTGTCTAGGTACAATTCTAGAGTTGAGTGATCAAGTAGGGATCAGCTAATTGGGTATTTGTTAATCCTATGAATATTGGAAGCCTTTCTAATCCTTTCATCAAGGTCTGGACCATCTATTGCAAGGGAATGCAAACTCATCTCTATGATCATTCATGATATTGGCTGACAGGGATCAACTCAAATTCATACTAAGTTATAGGAAATCTCAGACTTTCATAACCTTTCCATTCTGGCTGTCTCGAAATCTTTTAATTAGGTTTATGCTCCGTTATGTAAGGACCTAAATGTATAATTGGTTGCTTTATCTTTGCAATGCTGGTAAGTATCAAGTAAGGTAAATACTGGAGATAGGTTACATCATTTCTGATTCGCATTTTCCTCTAACTATCTAACTTTGGATCACCAAGCCATTTAGCTTGGCAGCCACCTTTCTCAGCCATGCAATGTTGTTGGAATTCAAATAGCAGAATGAGAACTGCTCAACCATATTTACTGTTTTACAAGAAACGGTAAATTTATAATTTCAAGCATTAATTTGATGACAAATGGTCGACAGACGCTCGAGAAATAGATGCTAGATAGATGGCAGATAGATGGCGGATAGATGGCGGATAGGCAGATATGTGGCGGATAGGCGGATGGATGGCGGATAGATGGCAGAGAGATGGCAGATAGATAGCAGATAGATGGCAGATAGATGGTAGATAGATGGCAGGATAGATGGCAGATAGACGGCGGCTAGATGGTGGATAAATGGCGGATAGATGGCAGATAGATGGCAGATAGATGGCAGATAGATGGCAGATAGATGGCAGATAGATGGCAGATAGATGGCAGATAGATGGCAGATAGATGGCAGATAGATGGCAGATAGATGGCAGATAGACGGCGGCTAGATGGTGGATAAATGGCGGATAGATGGCAGATAGATAACAGATACATGGCAGATAGATGGCAGATAGATAACAGATACATGACAGATACATGACAGACAGATGATATCCAGTTGCTAAGTTTTGTTATGAAAAGCTAGTAAAAACGATAAATGTCAGATATGATCATAATTATCATTTTTATTACATCTATGGAAGCATTTGTTTCAATCTGATTCTTTACATCATCTCTCCTATTCTCGTAATGGTCAAGGGTAGACAAGTTACTGAGCAGTTATTGGGAATCAGTTTGTCATCAGCAAACTATAAGTGTAAGTACGTTCCTTATTATTTTGCATTTATCAGAGGGTGCCTTGGACAACATGTAGGCGGTTCAATTCAACTCCCATAATACCCACCATTCCAATAATTCTATTTGGGCAAGTGTCAAATGGATGGATAAATGATTAAATCCTAGCAAATTGTCATTGGGAAATTCCTATTCCTCATTCACACCGACAGTTGCTAAATTTCAACAATCACACAGAGGGACAGTCATACTCAAATCGGGGCGTCTGACTATCCCATTCATTCTGTATATTTACCAATTTACCCCCCCCCCCCCCACCACCCCATCAATTGTAAATATTATTATTTCTAACTTTGATTTCGTGAAGCCTCTCGATCTGGTCTCGGCTGAATCCCAACTGAAATATATATATATAAATCTTTATCCCGATCATCATCTAACACTTACTAAGTTGAATTTTCTGTTCCACAATACGAGATTGAATTCAAAGGGTAATGTCGGCGGAAGAACAACTTCCGTAAAACATCGGTCAAAGTTAATCCTTCCGGAGATATTCGAATACTGACTTCAGTCTGCTTCACTTCGGACTTATTTTCTAGGAGAATTTCCACAGCTTTATTCAGGGCTGCCGCCCCTGTCAATGATTCAGTGTCAATGCTTCCCAAATATAAAGCTGAGAATGCTAAATATATGCAGGTTATTATTATTATTATTATTATTATTATTATTATTATTATTATTATTATTATTATTATTATTATTATATTATTATTATTATTATTATTATTATTATTATTATTATTATTATTATTATTATTTACAATAAAAATACTTTTCGGAGCAAATAATGATGAAACTTTAGGAGTATTATTTTTATTGCAGGAGTCATATGAGGATTGTTGGTCATCAAGGTCTGATTCAGATATTGGCAGAACTAGGCAACATGGTAACGCAAGTTTGGTAAGGGTATGCTGATGGACTAATGCCGTTAAAGATCCAAAATAAGGCTCGTTAGAACATCCTCTAATTCGAACGCCTTTGGTATTAGATTCGATTAGAAAGTGCCTGACGCATCTGTCATCATCTTCCACTAGAAGATATAAAATAAAATGTGGTTCAAATCAAATGACGTACCGGTGCTGGTTCTTGGAACATTGACTGCGAGACCATACGAATTGTTGAACGTATGACTTTGTCGGACAACGAAACTGCCTGGTGGTTTCCCTTTCAGAGTTTTAACCGCTGAAATGAATGAAATGAAAGGAGTAGTGTGAGAAACCCAAAATAATAAAGGTCCATAAAAATCAGATCAATCGGCACATAATTAAATATCCTAATCGATAAATTACGTCCATCACTCCCCCCTCTCCACCTAACCTCTCCTCCCCAATTGCCAATGAATAATAATAAAGCCAGTTGATTTCCTATCATAAATGAAATGATTGGGAACTGAGAGAAAACTTCATTAAGACAAAAGTCAAATGATCCCGACTCACGTAGCCTCATTGGGATTGATACGCATTCCAATATGCGAAAGCAGCAGAGAGAGTCAGGTAATAATTTATTCATATCTCCTCATATAATGAGAGGGAAATATCCCTAATTATTACCTGATTATCATTGTCATTATTATATGCAATTGATAACGCAACGCTATCCTTTCCTTAGCCTCTCCTCTTTCTCAATTTGATTTCAGCAAACAGTTTATCGCTATTCCCCCAAGTAATAAAGGAGTCTCTTGGCCTAAGGAATTTTTATTTATGGAGTTGAATTAGTGTTGATGAATGCCATTCTAGCTAGGCTTTATTCTGGGCTGTAAATGCGGAATGATTATTCAATCTCATAGAATTATATATGATAAATATCTCCTATTATCCTCTTAGGTTCCCTCCCAATTCTATCCAGTTATCCAGTTTCAATGCTTTTGGTAATTATTCCTTCCATTATGTCGGGGTCTTTTTATATACTTCTTAATTCCATAACAAGCTCATTGAGATTTCAATGGGGAATACTTCTGCAATGATGTGTAAGGAAGTTATTCAATGGCAGTTAATGGGAGGAATATGAAATGTGGAGGAAGGTAAACTGCCATGACAATAACGCATGGTACCTAACCTAGCAATAAGGCAGCTCTGACTGATTATTCAATAAATCACCATTAATCACCATTAATCTCTCAATGAAAGGGTAAATTATACCAAAGGATCGGAGGCATATAAATCATATGACAAAATGGAGGATGTACATAATAAGGTACATAGGGACAAGTACAAAATGATAATTAACTAAAATTGTACTATTCTAAATATCAATTTAGTAGAGAAGATAAATATTTTATCATATCGTCCCTTAATGGAAGGAGAATCTGTTATAGAATGGGGCAGGGGGCGGGAGGGGGGATGAGAGGGAGAGGGGGGGGGGGGTGGAATCAACTATTGCTTAGATAGGATTGCTAATATCTAGACCAATCCCAGTAAAACTATTCCTAAACTAGGCAAGCAATGACTTAATTAGAAAGGAGAAAGTTATGCCAATTTCAAATAACGGGTCGGTACAAAAAAGCCTAAAAAATCCAATTTCAATTTCGATTCCAGTGACAAACTCGCATCCAAGCTGCGAGTCTTGTTTCCGACTCGCCTCAAGAACATTTGATGATCATAGGAAACACATTTTCTGAATTCAAGATGGACTGACTGACATTGCAAGGATGAACACAAATGCAAGACCTTGTAGAATAATAATAATAATAATAATAATAATAATAATAATAATAATAATAATAATAATAATAATAATAATAATAATAATAATAATAATAATAATAATAATAATAATAATAATAATAATAATAATAATAATAATAATAATAATAATAAAAATAATAATAATAATAATAATAATAATAATAATAATTAATAATAATAATAATAGTAATAATAATAATAATAATAATATAATAATAATAATAATAATAATAATATTAATAATAATAATAATAATAATAAAGTATAAAATGATGATTGCTTGGTAGCAGCATTTATTATTTAAAAACAATAAAATGATAATTTAAGCCTTTCGCTGCAAATAATGTATTTAATGAAAGAATTTTCGACTATAAGATAGTCCTTGTCAATCTATCGTCGAAAATTCTTTCATTAAATACATTATTTGCAGCAAAAGGCTTAAATTATCATTTTATTGTTTTAAATAATAATAATAATAATAATAATAATAAATAATAATAATAATATAATAATAATAATAATAATAATAATAATAATAATAATAATAATAGTAATAATAATAATAATAATAATAATAATAATAATAATAATAATAATAATAATAATAATAATAATAATAGTAATAATAATAATAATAATAATAATAATAATAATAATAATAATAATAATAATAATAATAATAATAATAATAATAATAATAATAATAATAATAATTAATAATAATAATAATAATAATAATAATAATAATAATAATAATAATAATAATAATAATAATAATAATAATAATAATAATAATAATAATAATAATAATAATAATAATAATAATAATAATAATAATAATAATAATAATAATAATAATAATAATAATGTGAATATCTGACAGAGTGAGTGAAGGCGAAATATTCAGCATTTAATCTCGCATGCGAGTGCTTACCAATAATTGCATTTAATTCCGTTAATTAAGTTTCATATATTTAATTGCGGTTAATTATTTCCGATCCGGTTTGTTGGGAATTTGATGTGAAATTTGTTGGAACAATTATCAATAAGCTCTCCAATCATTCTAGTCATATGAGATGAATTAGCACTCACAAATTGTGCCTTTCCCACTGATATCTCAATGACACGGTCTGTCACACATGAACTGTCATTGATCAATTTGATAAACTAACTGAAGGATGAAAGAATAAAAGCACAAGAAAATCATAAGTTAATGATCCCTTGGGTAACGGATATATGATTGAAGCAACATACCAATAACACATATAATGAGACCATTGCAATTGAAATGGGAAACATCCATCCTAACAATGGGCAAGTAACCAAAGGAGCAATAGAGTCTACATATTGAGTAACAAATGGTATATCAGAAAGATTATCCCCATAAAGAATTATTACATCATGAACGTTACCATCAGATAAAGGTAACCCTAACCTCATATCTATTAGAAGCTTCAGCGACTATTGCGCGCAAGTAATTATTTTATAATATTTTATTATTGTTGAGTGTAACCAGTACCCTTGCAACCAATACCCTTGCAACCAATACCCTTGCAACCAGTACCCTTGCAACCAATACCCTTGCAACCAATACCCTTGCAACCAGTACCCTTGCAACCAGTACCCTTGCAACCAGTACCCTTGCAACCAATACCCTTGCAACCAGTACCCTTGCAACCAGTACCCTTGCAACCAATACCCTTGCAACCAGTACCCTTGCAACCAGTACCCTTGCAACCAGTAACCATAAGGGGACAAAATATCTTGTCGGATCTATCTTGCTTAATTGTACTGCGCGCTACGATTCTGCGCGCAAAAGTCAGTGCGCCCTACTATAATATTTAAAATAAATGGGAAAATATTTTACCTTCTTCTCTCGACATGTTAGGCTGATACCAAATTTTGGCAGATTTTCTAAGGGATGAATTCTGAGAGCTCTGAGGGATTTGTTGATTTCACTGTGGCATTGTATGATCGGGTATTGTGGGAATCTTGTACTGGATCATTATTATTATCATTATTATTATTATTATTATTATTATTATTATTATTATTATTATTATTATTATTATTATTATTATTATTATTATTATTATTATTATTATTATTATTATTATTATTATCATTATTATTATTATTATTATTATTATTATTATTATTATTATTATTATTATTATCATTATTATTATTATTATTATTATTATTATTATTATTATTATTATTATTATTATTATTATTATTATTATTATTATTATTATTATTATTATTATTATTATTATTATTATTATTATTATTATTATTGTTATCATTATTATTATTATTATTATTATTATTATTATTATTATTATTATTATCATTATTATTATTATTATTATTATTATTATTATTATTATTATTATTATTATTATTATTATTATTATTATTAATATTATTATTATTATTATTATTATTATTATTATTATTATTATTATTATTATTATTGTTATCATTATTATTATTATTATTATTATTATTATTATTATTATTATTATTATTATTATTATTATTATTATTATTATTATTATTATTATTATTATTATTATTATTATTATTATTATTATTATTATTATTATTATTATTATTATTATTATTATTATTATTATTATTATTATTATTATTATTATTATTATTATTATTATTATTATTATTATTATTATTATTATTATTATTATTATTATTATTATTATTA
>CAUHTR010006962.1:0-12986 GCA_959609185.1 Schmidtea polychroa | reverse complement strand
CACTTCCCATCTCACTGCATAGAATTGAAAATAATCGGGAATTTGTGCTCGAGACTTTATGAAATTTATCGTTTTTACGGCTTCGTTTAGAACTGTTATCAAGGGATCGGGCATATTTTTTGCCGCCAAAGATCCACGATGAATTATACAATGCGTAGAAATACATAACGGAGCAACTTCTTTAATTCTTGTAACTACCCCAGATAAGCTTCCAATCATGGCTCGAGCACCATCTGTGCAAATCCCTACACATTTATTCCAGTCTATTTCATTTTCAGCAAAGTAACCAGTAAGTATGTTAAAAATTTCATTAGATGTTGTTCTCATTTTCAAAGGTTTACAAAAAAGCATTTCTTCGTGTATTTCGTTCATAAAATCAAATCGAACATAGACAAGTAATTGAGCCAAATTTGAAACGTCGGTACTTTCGTCAAGCTGCAAAGAAAAAAACCAACAGTCTTTTAATCTGCAGATTAAAATTTTTTCTATCTGATTTGCCATATCGTCTATTCGTGACTTTACCGTGTTGTTCGACAATGAGATTTTTTCGATTTCCTTCGCTGAATTTTCGCCAAATACTGATCTTACGATATCTTTAGCAACAGGCAGCAATAAAGTTTCACCAATTGTATGTGCCTTTCCACATTTTGCTATATGTAAGCTCGCTAAATATGAAGCCCGAACATAATTTGTGTTTAAATTGCTGAAAGATGTCATAAAAGCTTTTTGAAGGCCCAGTTCCGCAACCCTCCTTTGAAAATATTCCGAAGGCCTATTTTTTAGTTCCGGATGCTTAGTTGAGAAATGCCTTTTTAAAAGTGATGGTTTCATGCATCCATTTGATAAAGTTTCGAAACAGATAACACACTGCGGAATCGGAAAAGACTCTGAGCCAGATTTAATTGAAAATCCATAGCTTAAGTATTCTGGATTATAGAGCCTGGGTACTTTCTCTTTCTTTTTATGCTTTTTTTCTGCACACAATTTGTCTTTTCAAAGATTTCCTCTTCTTCGCTATATGAACTTAAATTTTCATTGTTATCGGCAAAATTAAAATAAAAACTAAACCTAATAGTATATTTCTGGATTTGTTCGAACGTGTTAGTACTAAAAATATTTTTCTTTTAACTACGCATATTTTTCTGAATATGTTGGGTATGTATCGTTCTATCAGAAGAATATACGAATTTATAGCTTGATTAATTTTTTTGTTATCTTAGCATAAAATATAAGTTTTTTAAAAGTACAAAACTCTTGGCGTACCACCAAAATTATCAATTCGTACCACAGGTTGGGAACCTATACTGTAGAGCATCAAGCGGTATATAGTTTGGGGGCCCGCCGAAAATCCTGGCCTGGGGGCCCACTTTAGGATGTGGGGGTCATGGCTGGCTTCGTAAAATATCACACCAAGGAAAAATCATAAATCTTAATGTTCAAATATTATGTTTGTAGTATTTAAATATACATGAAACATCGAAATAAAAAATATATATATTTAAAATTCTTGTTTGATTTTTTTACAATTTTTTATTAAAACTACTTTTGGGTAGCTCATTAGCCATACTAAAAAAATCTTCTGGTGATGCTTTTTCAAAACATATGAGCTAAGCTGACGATGGAATTTGTATTTAAATCTTCTTAAAAACCATGTAACATGAATTGAGTCATTTGTTGATGAAGGAAATCGTGCTTTTAAAAGTAAATTTAGAATAATAAGGTTTCATACCTGTTAAACAATTGAGATTTTCTGAAACAGAAACTGATGCTTTTCGTAAATCTAAGAAAACCTTGAATGCTTCTTTATAATTTTCTGAATTTTTATTATATTGATTTCTAGAACTATATAGTGCAGATACACTTGGATTCTCGCTTGAATTCTTTCAGGTCTAGTGAAATCATACTAATACGCGATAAACCATATAAGATTTATATAGATTTCGATAAGACGTCTTACTGAACCGTTTCATTTTATTTAAAATTTTTCTTCGTGTTTTCCTATCATAACTTTGTTTTATTAAGGTTTATCTAAGAATTTTGTTTCAGAATTTCATCTCAGAATTTCATTTCTAATACTCATTTATTTCAAATTCAATTAATTTGGAAATATAATTTATCAATGTACTAAAAAACATTAAAATTTATATTGATATTTAAAATAATACTTGAATAATACGCTTTTATAGAACGTTCATATTTAAAGAAATTTAAAATTAACACTTTATTAAGATGAGTAAAACATTTTTGACTAATATTTTAATTAATACTTTCAATTTTCGTAAATGTTTTAATTACCCAAGTTTCATCTTTTATCTTATCTTTTATCTTTTATTTTATCTATTTCTTCAATTAATAATTATTTTTCAAATCATAAATATTAGATCACAAAAAATGAAAATATTTTTATAAAATCATTTGTAATTAGTATTGAATAATATGTAAATAACTAATGAATAATATTGAAAAAATAGTGAGTATTATATATAGGCAGAGTCAGTAGCGTAACTATGGGCCCGCAACTGCGGGGCGCTCAAGTAAAAGGGGTCCATTTTCAAGCCAGAAAAAATGAGATATTTTAATTAATAAATGCACAGCAGAAAGGTGGTTTTTGGAACTTAAATTCATCAAAAATTATCCCCATAATTCGATGGGTCAAGAACGCCTTAGTGGTTTAGTCTTGTTGAGCATTGAAGCCTTACGGGCAAAAGTTATGGATGTTCACCAGCTCATTGACCGATTTCCAGAGATAAAGAGTCGTCGCATGAACTTGTCTTATAATAGTCATCTGTATTGACATTATTGAACTAAATATAAAATTGTTGTCAATTTATGATTTCATAACATTGAATAAAACAATATTCAGTAACATTTTCATTTATAACATTTAATCACTTTTAATGCAAATCGAAACAATTTTTAGTTGTGACATAAGATTACAAATTAATAATAAAATAAAATATCATAAATTAAAATCACTAAAAATGTATTTCTCAAAAGTGAGTCGATAATTAAAAACATAAAATTATTGTCTAACAGATTGCCATTGGCTGTATGAGGCCCATTTTGAAAACCTTGAAGGTGGGCCCAGATTTTGAAGTCACGCGACTGGACAGTCCTTTTAGATAAAGATAAATAGAACACATGTTCCGGGTCTTGCATTNCCACCTTCAAGATTTTCAAAATTAATTGACAATCTTAAGATTTTAAAAATGTTTCCAGGAATATATCTTTATAATTATACAAAACAGTGCGTCTGGCACTTCTTTGAATTGTCTTCGGACAGACGTTTATGGGCCATGAATGATACAAATGTTGTTGTTACATTCGCCGGTTGGCCCATAGAATCTATTCTTTACACGTGCATATTTTAAAAATAGGGATTTTTGAAATTATGTATATTTTTATAATGATGAAATGTTCTTGTTTAGTCTCAACCGGATTGGGACCAAATTCTTTTAATGAATGTTGATAATGAATTCCACTTTTTAAACCCGATAGAAACGGGCCTTCTGTGTGAAATCCTAGATTCTGTGAATTCTCACTTAGTATTTTATAGGTCTTCAACAATATTTCATGATAAACTTCATCTTTTGACACAACAAGTGTTGAACAGAAACCTGTCACGCTGAATTTAACGAGGTTCTTACTTACTACTTTTAAACTAATTTCAAGCTCATGTGATAAATTGGAAAAGTCATATCTCTATCCACCATTAATTTGAATATAGATGAAACCTGAGATAAAATTGCACTCTGACAATCTATAATTACATCAGGATCACATTTTTCGACATAAAACTTCTCTGAATCTTAAATAACGCCATCTTTGATCCATAAATCACCCACAATAATTTTGGAGTTCATACAGAGAGAGCAATTAGTAAATTTAATAAATTGATTGGAAAAAGAAAATTGATGGAAATCTTCAATTGTGTTAACTATCAGAGTAGGAAAATATTTTCTAGTAAATTATTTTATATATATGTATAATAAAATACACTCAGTTCCACAAGTAAATTCAAAAACAACAAATATCCCCAACTAAATTCTATATTTTTAAATTCTACGCAACTTTCAATTTCCAGAAATCACAAATTTAAACAACAAGAACCATAGTATAATAATTTCCGAAAACTCTAATTTTTCAAATGAAAGTAAATTAATTTTGAAAAAACTAATATTCTTCAACATTCCCCTCTCCTTGACAATTGTCAATTCAAAACCAGACAAGCATTCACAACTGCAATTTATCACGACCATTATTATTAAGGTTTAATTTAATTTATTTTATTTAAGTTTTATCCGACGCAGCACATGATTTTTGGATTTGCCCGCACAATTCCAAGGGAAAGATCTTCACAATTGGTATTATCTTTTCTTTTCCACCACAATCAACCTTCACTACTCGAACTTTCCCATCAACATCTTCAAATATCTCTTTGACACTTGCCAATGGCCAACGAGCAGGAAGGCTCGAATAAATGCATCTGCGTCTAAAGAGTAAGCAATTTCTCAATGAACGGCTCGAGTTTGTAAGCAGGTAGAAAAACAAAGATATATTTTCTGTCTGACTTTACCCCTTCCCTGAATCGTTTCAAATGGCTCCGCAAAATCTACAGCGACTTTTCCAAATATTTGCATCGGTTCATCAAATCTGAATGAAGGTAGTGGAGCCATTATTTGTTCCATTCCCCTAGTTATCCTTCTCTTACATTCCTGACAATTGTTTTCACATTCATTGATAAATTTTCTTGCTCTTAATATCCAATATTCCTTATTTATCTCACTCAATATGTGGTTTACATCAGCATAATGATTTCCCTTCCTATGATAATCTTAATGATGAGTCTGGTGACCCAACTTCTATCACTCAAGATTATTGGATACCTTGCTTTAATTGTTAGAAATTCAGCGTTCACTATACGACTATCACATTGCATAATTCCATCGTTATCTAAAATCGGATTCAGTTTGGTTAATTTACTCCTTTCTTGAACAGAACTATCTTTTTTCAATTGTTTGACTTCTTCTTCGAAATGTTTTCCTTGATCTGCCTTGATTATTCTGATTTCAATATCTTCGATTTCTTCGGATTTCAGTTGATCCTTTTTTCTTGTTTCAATTTGACACCTGCAATTGTTAACATATCTGATTACCCATGCGTATACGCATTTTAACTTAATCCAGTCTGAATAAGATTCTTGTTTGAAACAGCTCACCGACGATTTAAAGTTCCGATTCTTTAGTTCTGGCTTGTTCATGTGCATAACTACTTTCTTAATTTCCTTACATGTTTTCGATCTGTCAATGAATTCAGTTTTAGGCCATTCGTCTTTTCCCAATTGGAGAAAAGTTGGTCATTTTAACCATTCAGTTTTATCTTGCAGATCACTAGCAGACATTCCTCGGGAAATAAGATCTACTGGATTTTTCTTCGTAGGCACATGCTTCCACTGGTTGGACTGATGTTTCAAACTTTATAGTTCCAACAACATTACTCACAAATTGTTTGAATGTTCTAGCATGCTGTCGTATCCAATATAGAACATCCATACTATCAATCCAGAATGTAACATCCTTGATATCATAATTTATTGCTCTCGATTTCTTTTGTGTGTGTGTGTGTGTGTGTGTGTGTGTGTGTGTGGTTATTTATAGGTTCGTATTTTTTGCTAACTTTGAATAATGACCTATTTCTGGTTAAAAGTTGGAATGTATTTTTGGGATTATAATCAATGAGTTATTTTTTTGTTTGAAGTTGTAGATTTATTTATAAAATTATAGCTTTTTGGAATTTCCTGACTTTTTTATCCAATTTTGAATTTTAGTTGATTATGTAAAATAAAAAAACAAATGTCAAGACAAGTGATTTAGATCAAGAAATTAATGTTGAATCTTTATTCAGATCTTAAGGTTCTATGAGAATCCAAGCCACAAATTTTGGGATAACCGTCAAAGCAATTAGTGAAAAAATTATTATGAAAGATATTCTTTTATCCGAAAAAGATGAAACTACCTTATTTCTAGTTCACAGAAAGCGAATTAATAAATGCAATCATCACTATATATAATTATCTATGAATGTCTGTTTGTCTGCTTGTTCGGCACTAACGCTTTGCAACTGCATCTGTAAAAATTTTCTAAGGTTTTTAATCGTCAAGGATAAAGATTCTAATTGACGGGTTATACATATCAAAATTCATTTATGCCGTACTCTCTTTAGCCTATAGAAACAATAAAACATCAAACCTATATTTACAATTATAATTCAATAATTGTTTGGCAATCATAAAAGCAACAATAATCGCCGTCAGCTTTCTCCAATTGAATTGATTAAATCAAAGAATTAGCTAAGTCCCGGAATATCTATTATACTGTATCCCAAGCAAATATGTAAATTATACTCATAACAATAAAAATAATTGCAATGACTTCCAAATGCTTCTCGGATTTGGATTTGCAGTCCATTTCATTCTCCACTCATCACAGCTGTTGTAGAAAAAACTGGGTAATGCATCGTTTCAAATCTGTTGGGTTATTGAGTTGGTGATAAATTGAAATGTTACTCTGACTCCAAGCGTGTCTTTATACGATCCACAAATAACACTTGACAACAGAAATCTTTATTGATAATCACAAATAAACTTTCACTTTACACTGACAATCAATTCAACACTCTGCTTGGTGACTATACAATGCTTATTGCAACACTCAGTGAGGAATAGTACGTACGTATAACACCGGATTAAAAGATCACAAATTACTGATTAGTTTATCAACTGGGACTTTGAGCTGGTTGTTTTCTTTGACCTTCTTCACAAATTTATTCAAATACTCAACTTCTTTTCGTTTTATTGTTCAACTAATTCTTTTCTTCAACTCTTCTCCAATAAGTTTTCTCCACAATCGTTTTCTTTACAATTATTTTTCACAAATCGTTTCTTCAACAACGTTTCGTCCAACGTTGTCTAATTTTCCCCAATAATTTTATCTTGCAAATTGTCTCCCAAACTGTCTCAATTTCGCGTCACATTTTGTCTCTGATAGTTTCTCTTTATATAGTTTGCTTATATTGTGGCCCTCAAGATAATCAAGTGTTTTCCACTTTCTTTCTCCTGCCTTCCCCGAATGTTCCATTTTTATCTCTGGCGGCTGTCAAGATAGTTTCCCTTTTTCCTTTTTTGTTCAACCGTCTTCTCCCGGCAATTACGTTATCACTGGCAAGCTGTCGATAAGAATATTGTTGTTTTCCTTTTTTCCCGATTTCGAAATTCCTCTTCCTTTTTGTACTAATTAATTAGTACTGACCTTGATTTTTATTTTCTTGTTTAATTTCTTTTGTTTCATTCCTCTTTTCTCATTTTTCATTTCTTTTTATTTCCGTTTTCTATTCTGAGTTCCCATAGATCGACCCGTTTGTCATGACGATCTTCCTCCAGGTAATTTTATTTATTTATTTATTTATAAATTGTTATTTAGGTATCCTCAACAAATCCAATGGGCATGCTTATAATCTCTGCAGCAATCCTTATTCTAAACTTACCGCATTCAGGCAGCAAAAGCACTAAATACAATGAACCGTTCTTTAACATTCCCATCAATACCATTTGTGATGCAACCACTCAGTTCTTTATACCAACTAACATCACAGGATCCATTACAAAGTATTGAAGGATGAAAATGAAACAGAATGTTAAAGAGAAATTCACTAAATGTTTGTTGTCGCTTCATATTTAAAAGTGAATATTACATACACTCGTTTTTTGTTTAATTAGTTTTTGTTTTTCGTTTTGTTTTAATTAAGTTGATTAGTTTTCATGACTATTTAAATGCTAAGTATTTTTATTCAAGAATTTATGTAAAATATGTCGGTAGAATAAACGGATGCTATGAATTATTTTAAATTTAATTAATTAATAAATTATTTATTTACAGTAAATTATTTTAAATCCTTGTAAAATATAACATTGTCATGTAAAGAAAATAAAGTATTAGTATTTATAAAGAAACTAAATGTTATTATTTAAAAAGTTATTTAAATATAATTACTCAAAATGTTAAATTCCTCTCGAATTCATATCAGAACTAAGATTACCGTTCATCACATAATGACAACTAATTGTTGAAGATCATCAGAGTCTTTGAATCTGAATTTGAAGATGTGATCCCAAAGCAGCCGAAAGCTAAGAAGCGTTTCGTAGTTTAGAATTGTGAAAAAAATATGGCAACGATGCTAAATAAGCTTCAAAAGATGAGAAATGTTGGAGTTATGTATATATAAAAAAATGAAGAAGGTTAAAAAGTTTATTATACGGGTAATAAGTTTAAGTTTAGGAGTAAGCAATATGACACTGCAAAGTCGCGATTAAAGAGTTAATTAAGCTTAAAACTAATTTAAAATGCACACTGAAAATATTTATTGGACGTGGTATTACTTCGTCACCAAGTGACGTTCAACTAAGAAATCAGTTGGTAAAGATTAAAACAGAAGTCTGAGAACCACCAATTTAACTAGGAAATTCTTTAAAGTAGAAAGCGGTTGCTACAGCTGGCTTCAACATCAACCATATTGAATGCAGACAGTGGCGGAACTTCAAAATTTGGGCCCCACTAGTGTTTCCAAACGAATAATCGAGTAACCGAGTACTCGTCTATTTTCAGATATTTTCCATTATTCGGTTAACCGGGTAATTACGTCGAGTAACCGAGTAGTTACTTTAGATATAATTTTTTTTTTCAAGCAAAAATTATCAGAAATTATGATATTGGTTGCTATAGTAACATTCAATATTTTCTATTTTTCTTAATTAAGCAAGCAAAATTATAAGAATTAAATATTAAAAATACTATTTTTCTTAACTGTAAGATTTTTTTTCTAGTTTAAGAAATTGTATTTAATTCAGTGAAATATTTTACACTTTTACGCGTTCATCACAGAACACAGATCACACATCGTAAGTATAATTATTAATTACAATAATAATTATGTGTATAAAAATTAGGTTTGTTTTTATTTTGTTTGAATTTCGAAAATATAATTTATAGATATCCTCTAATCCATAATGGCCACAAACAAATCGAAAGTTTGGGATTATTTCAAAAAATTATCATCAGAAATTGCGCAATGTCAAGTCGATTTATGTACGAATAAGATATCCATTAAAGGTGGTACCACAACTGGAATGATAAATCATTTAAAAAAACATGATATCAGTTTAAAACCTCAAACCAAAAGGAATGTTCAAAATTCTGCTGATGATTCGCTAGGACCAAGCACATCCAAAATACCTAAAGTTAGTGGTATGTTAACATTTATCAGTAGAGAAAGAGAATCACTGGAGGAAATTATATCGAAATGCGCAACAAAAGATGGTATTCCATTTCGTACAATTGTCAAATGCGATGCAGTTCGCTGCTTTGTAAACAGTCGTAATTACAAAATGCCAACCAGCGTATCGACTGTTCGAAAACACGTTCTAACATTTTTCAAAGAAAAAAAAGCTGAAACTAAGCATAATTTAGAAGCCAAAATTAAATCAGGACAAAAATTTACAATTACGGTCGATGAATGGACTGATATCGCTTTAAGAAGATATCTTAATGTCACACTGCAATCTATTTCGAGTCAAATTGTTCTTGGTTTGGTTCCGATTATAGAAAGCTGCACATCTGAAAAAACCGAAGAACTAGTATTCAATCGATTGAAAGAATTTGGAGTAGATTTTGATTCTGACATAGTTGCTTCCGCGCACGATGGTGCAAACGTAATGGTGAAATACGGCAAAATTATATCAGCTGAAACTCAGTTAATCGTGCTTTGGTCGAGCTAGGGGTAGCACCTTATAAAAATGATAATATTGAATTGTTAAAAGAAATTGTTTCAATTTTAGAACCGGCAAAAATAGCTGTTTTGGAATTGAGTAAACAAAATTCTAATTTATTGACTGGAGACGCAACATTACTATATGTGTTTCAAGAATTAGAATTGATTAAAACTCCGCTCGCGACAGAATTCTTGTTTAATTTGAAATCTCGAATTGAAAAACGTCGAAATAAAGAATTGGTTACTCTATTATCATTTCTACACCACGGCGTGTATCCTGAAAATAACAAATTTTTTGAATATTCAACTAAACATAAAGTTAAAGGATTTGCAACAAAAATAATGAACCGTTTATTTCCCAACCATTCTGAAAGTTCAAGCACTAATGAAGATGAGGAGCCTGAGTTGCTAAACCCATACAAGAAATTACAAAAGTGTATTTCTTCGTTTACAACACCTAAACACCAAAATACCCGAAATTTAAGTTTGGAAAAAGAATGTAAGCTACTTGAAGTAAATAAAGGTAAACGTTCTGAACAACTTGAGAAATTGTACAATGCACTATTGACAATAAAGCCAACTTCTACAGCCTCCGAACGAGTCTTCTCAGTAGCTGGCACTTTGAAGACGAAAATCCGAAACAGAATGAACCCAGAAACCTTAAATGCGCTAATTTTTCTTAAATATTATTTCTTAAATAAATAAAAAGTTATATATACAATAAATATTTGATATATTTAATAAAATTTAATTAAATTCTTTAATTATTTATCTTTAATTATTTAATCTTTAATTATTTAATTTTAGTTTCGAGTATAATAACCGAGTAACCGAGTACTCGCCCAATTTTTTTTGTAATACTCGAATAACCGAGTATTACAAAAAATCGAGTAATTTGGAAACACTAGGCCCCACGCGCAATGTAAAATATTTCCACTTAAATTTTTCGGTTAAAGTTTAATACATAGTTATTCACAGCAGCCGCTATTCAATGATAGTTTTATGTTTGTAGGCAAATATAACTGCCGGAAAAAAGTTTCAAAAAATGATTGTAAATATTTTTTTAGTAATAATTTTGGGCCCCATATAGCAGGTGGGCCCCCGCAACGCAGGGTCCTGCGTCCACTAGTTACGCCACTGAATTCAGATGCAATTTATAAATCTAAATGGTAAGGCTATCCTGTTTTATTTGTACGAACAACATATTTGGAAGGGAATTTTCATCTTTTCAGTTTATTGTGTTTTTACTGTTGAAATTATTGACGACTTCAATTATAATTTTCAAATATAAATATTGATTTTGAAAAATATTAAAGAATAATTGGCAACTAAAACATTCCAATTAATTTTCATTTTTGTTATATTTTTAATTGAAAGTGCATTAATTTATTATTATTTTATTCACTACCCACTCATACTTTTCCATCAGAAAAGATTGAATTTTGATTTTAAATAGTGTTTTAATTAGTTTTACTATTGTTTGGTTTTAAATTGAAAGTCGGGTATCTCTCTGACTCCTCTTGTTCTTATTCAGCGAAATAACTCAAACCCAACACAGAATAATTTTTATTAAATCTTGATCACAATTACAATTTGTCACTATTTGCACCTTTATCTTTCTGATAATTTCCACTCGATAAGATAGAAAACCCAAGGGGTGATTACCTTTTCTGGTTCGAGTCTTACTATATTTCTCCTTCTTCTTCTTTGTTTTCCTTTTTTTCTTCAACCAAATGGCGGCTTGGTCACTTCTGAGGTCTCTTTTTATACTTTTCATAAGAGGCCAATTATCTAGAAACTTGCACTAAATTATCTTAAATCAATATTTTTGGGTTTCTAATTTGTTAACTCTTGATTAGACCTCAAAATATTCCTCTTTTTATCTCGCTTCTCGGGTCTCACTGCGAATCAGGTTTCCTATGGCGTTCGGGTTTCCCATGGGCTCGGGCTTCCAATTGGCTTGGGTTTTCCATTACCGATTAATTAATTTTAATTAATTTGTTTTTTCGCATTCACTTTCCTTGTGAACACCTTATTAAATTTTTATTATAATTTCTGAATTCGCCTATCAATTTGGCGTTCAACCATACCGATACCCCGTTCAATATTGATTTTTGATTTTTATTAAATTTTAATTAATTTTGCACTTTTATTGATTTTATCCATTTTTTGTTAAGCTTTACTTTTATATATGAATTTTTGGTTTTTGTGCTAACCCCAACACTATTGTAAGGATGATTAATATAAAATTATTTGTCACTGAATTATTTGCAATATGTAAAATTAACTTTTAAACAATTAAATGATAATTTAAGTCTTTTGTTGCAAATAATGTATTTAATACAAATAAAAAAACTATTCGATAGATCTTGTCAATTTCCTGTATATGAGTTTCTTCGATTTTCAAAATGCTTTCTGATCTTCTTTTCTATTTCCTTGTTCCTACTTCTCATTGCTTGTTTATCATTTTTGTTTAATGACAAATCCCAACGACGTAAAACTTTATTTATTTTAACAATTGATTTCAACGAATTCAAAGATAGCAATTTTCAACACACCTCAAAAGTTTCAAATGATTATTACAACTCTTCTGGAGAAATTGCACAATAATGATAATACTCTGAGAACACAATTCAATACGACAGTTTTCTTGTAGTTTCTCTTCCAACTGTTTTCCTGATTCTCAACCATTTACTTCAAATCTCCAAGTAAATTTAAATCCCCTAGAAAATTTTTCTCGTCTCACGCTTGTACTTTGCTAATTATTTAATTTTTTATTTTTCTTTCATTTGACTTTTTTTATTTAATTCTGTTTTTTATTGATTTTCTTTTGTTCCCTTCTCATTTTCAATCTCTTTTCCACTCTTATTTCACCGAGTTCCAGAACAACACTCCATTCATTTATCATAATTTCCCCCAAGAATTTAATATTTATTTTTGATCTATCATTTAGGCATGCTCAATATTACTAACTTAGATATTGTTCAGAACAAACTTAAGATGATTCTATAAAAAATGTTAATTCTTAATCAACTACATATTTTGTATTTTGAAAGAAATAATTATTAATTGAAATGAATGAAATTTTATTTTAAAACTTTGTTGAAAGCTTTCATGAAAAATAAAATATAATGTTTTACTTATCATGATAATGCATATATTTA
>CAUHTR010006961.1:0-13051 GCA_959609185.1 Schmidtea polychroa | reverse complement strand
AAAATTTCAAGTAAAATATCTTTAAAATTATTATTTAAGTGTAGAATAACATATTTTTATTGAGGTATCGTTTACTTATGTGGTTTATTTGGATGATATTCTCATATTCTTAAAAAGTGATAATGATCAGATGAAAAAAATGCGGAGTACTTGATATAATTAAAGAAGTAGGGCTAAAAATAAGCCTAAAATGTCAAAACAAAAAATAAAATCTTTAGGAAATATTATAAATGTTAGATATTGTCAAAACATCTTCATTTTACAACAAGAAATCATTTTTTTAATTCAAAATATGTTGTGTTCTTATCGCTTTACTATTTTTTACATTAACCAGGATATCTATAACGAAACTCTTGCTAAAACTATTCGCAACAGACAAGAACAAATGATTGCATGCGGATTAAAATCAATGAACAAACATGAAATTTGGTATTAAATTATCAGAAAAGAATTACTGGTAATTTATAACTTCATTCAGTACTTTATTCATATAAGAAAAGATTCACGTAAAGGTCGTCTGATCATAAAATGATAACGTTTATGATTAAAACAAAAATAGTTTAAATGAGAAAGCAATATAAAATCTAAATAAAAGAATAAATCTCAGATTATGTAACTCTTCGAAGTTGATTACCTCGCACTCAAACAAACTTTCTGAAAAATTATCAAGATAGTTAAAGATTTAATTGCCGTATTGTTAAATAAAGATGCAGTATATTTAGATAAACCTAGTTATAATGGTCAATTTTAGTGTTTCTTCTCGAGAATTTCTTTTTAAAAAACTTTTCTCGAGAATTTCTCAAAAAAATTGTAATGTGTTTTTATATTTTTTCGAACATATTTTTTTAACTGTGTGAATTCAGCATGTTTGGGATTTTACGTCTCTATTAAACATACCATACAAAGAATGCACGCATGCATCACTATTTATTATCACGATTCCTGGCACGTGTCAATGGCAAACAAGTGACAACAATTTCTTTTTCGCACTGTACTTGCACTATAGAAAACAGTAGTACTTGCACTTTCAACAAGACAGGTGCATGTCTTATCGTATACACCTAAATCCGAAATATAAAAGTCTCTATAACGCACGTTGGTGTGTTCATCAGTAGATGACTCACCATTTATGAAAATGTGAAGTTATTTACTTCATTTCATTTATTCAATTTTACAAGTAAGTTTTTTTAATTTAAGTAACTTTTAAGGTTTGAATTTTGATTTTATATAAGTATGAGATCATTATTCAAGCTCTTAAATGTTACTTGTAGTCAACATTTTGATTATAAATTATTTTAAATTAATTTTCAGGGTTTTTTTAAGGATTTTTATGACATTTTATGAATTTATTTGGAATTATTTCGATAAAATGTAAGTTAGATATATTTTTAACTATAAATAAATAAAGAAATTATCAAACTTATTTATTTTTTTAAGACATTTAAGAAAGAAGCGTCGTTATTTTTTAAGTTTTTGTGATCTTCTTTTGCTAGTTCATTGATATGGCGAATTTTGTCATTTTATGTATTTCTATGAAATTATTATTTTTTTTATACAAGTTATTAAAACTTACGATTTTCGAATTTTTTTCTGCAAATGTCGACGGACCCAGTGGCGTAACTAGTGGACGCAGGACCTTGCGTTGTGGGGACCCACCAGTTATAGGGGGCCAAAAATTATTACTAAAAAAATATTTACAATCATTTTCTGAAATTTTTTTCCCGCAGTTATATTTGCCTACAAACATAAAACTATCATTGAATAGCGGCTGCTGTGAATAACTATGTATTAAACTTTAACCGAAAAATTTAAGTGGAAATATTTTACATTGCACGAGGGGCCCAAATTTTGAAGTTCCGCCACTGGATGGACCTTGTTGAATATTAGAAATGCTACATCACACAAAGTCGTTTGACAAGAAATATCTGATATACTGTAAAATATTTTAATTATTTCTAATTAAATGAAAAAATTCTTATATTATCAATTCTTCACCTTCGAAAAAGGTAGCGTTTCCAGAGAAATATCTAAAAATCTAAAGAAATATTAACTTCAAATATATTTTATGAATAGATCTTACGATGTTTTGTCCTCCTTTCTCAAAATTTTTTCCCCATGAATTTTAATATATTAAAAATAATGATATGTTAACAATATGTTAATTAATTTTAACTTTTGGAATAAAAAACTCTAATAAATTTGCGTGAATTTTATATTATGTGTTCTGTGTTTGTATGTAAAATTATTTTTCTGTCACTATACACCTAAATCCGAAATATAAAAGTTTCTATAATCTAAAAAAATAATCGATAAAATTATACTATAGTAACATACAAACTTACCTGTGTGCAAAAATTTAATGTTCCGAAAGTTAAAAGTTTTATTATAGAAATTGAGAAAGTGACAGAAAAATAATTTTACATACAAACACAGCACACATAATATAAAATACACGCAAATTTAATATAGCTTTTTTTATTCCGAAAGTAGAAAGTAATTAACATACTGTTAACATATCATTAATTTTAAATTATTAAAAATCATGGCTGAAAAAATTTGGATTTTGAATCGGACAACTCAACTTTGAGTTTTCGAGAAAAGGACGACAAAACATCGTATGATCTATTTATAAAATATTTTTGAAGTTAATATTTCTTTCGATTTTCAGATATTTCTTTGGAAACACTTCCATTTTGCGAAGGTGAAGATTTGACAATGTAAGAATTTTTTCATTTAATTACAAATAATTAAAATATTTTACAGCATATCAGATATTTCTAGTCAAACGCATTTGTGTGAAGATATTCAACAAGTTCCATCGACATCTTTGGAATTGAAAAAAAAAATTCGAAAATCGTAAAACAATATCAAGGACAAATGGATTTAGCTCCATGTCCTTTCCAAGCAGATTTGACATCGCCAAAGAGGCTATTGAAAATGAGCTGGAGAAAGAAGATTACAAAAACTTAAAAAAAACTATTTTATCCATATACGCCGCTTTTTTCCTAAATGTCTTAAAAAATGTGTTTGGTGATTATTTTATTTTTTTGTAGTTAAAAATATATCTAACTTACATTTTATTGAAATAATTCCAAATTCATAACATGTCATAAAATACCTAAAAAAAACACCTGAAATTTAATTATCAATATTTTATATTATAAATGCTGATTACAAGTAATATTTAAGAGCTTGAATAATGATCTTATAATTATATAAAATCAAAATTAAAGTCTTAAAATATACTTAAATTTAAAAAAACTTACTTCGAAAACCATAAAATAAAATTGAATTGTACATGAAAAAATGAAATAAACACTCTCATAAATGGTGAGTCATCGACTGATGAACACACCAACATGTATTATAGAGACTTTTAACATCTGGAATTAGGTGTAATAAAACTTTTAACTTTCGGAACATTAAATTTTTGCACGCAGGTAAGTTTGTGTGATCATATATTATAATTTCATCGATTTTTTTAGATTATAGAAACTTATATTTCGGATTTAGGTGTACAGGCTATGTTTTGATTATGTTCGTACTTCATGAATCATTGATTAAATTTGTCAGTATATCACATATTAAATATATATTTATCTTTTTAGTACGGCTTATCAAATGAGCAAAATATACAAAGATTGTTGGCAATATTTTAAGAAATCTAGCACCAATAAGGAATTGGCAGTTTGCATTCTATGTTCAAAAATTCTTATGTGCAAAGGTTCGGCAACGATTGGTCTTCACCGGCATCTCGAAGCTATCCACCAATATATACGAGAGGAAGAGACAGACCGCACCAAAGAAAAGGAGATACTTCAAAAAAACAGAAGGAAGTGGAAATATTTCAAAGTTTCTAGTAAAGCAAACAATGGCGGAAATAGTTTCAAAACTGGCAGNAGAGACAGCTCCGCACCAAAGAAAAGGAGATACTTCAAAAAAACAGAAGGAAGTGGAAATATTTCAAAGTTTCTAGTAAAGCAAACAATGGCGGAAATAGTTTCAAAACTGGCAGCAGTAGATAAATTTTCATTTAATGCCATCAGCAAAAGTGAATTTATCCGGAAAGGATTTGCCAATATAGGTTTTAAACTACCACAAAACCCAACAGATATTATGAAATTAATAATGGATTTTTTTTAAAAATAAAAAAGAAGAATTTATTAAGAATATACAAAGTTTAAAATTGAAAGAGAAAAAATTTAGCGTATCCATTGATGAATGGAATAGTGCTAATAATAAAAAATACATGGATATGCACATATATTGCAGTTCTGGGGTCTTGTACAATCTCGGATTGGTACCTATAAATGGTAGTTGCACAGCGGAAAAACTTTACGAGTTAGTTTTCATAAAATTAAATTCCTACGGTGTCTCTTTTGAAAAGGATATAATATCTATAATGAGTGATGGTGCTGCTGTAATGCAAAAATTTGGGAGACTGTCACCAGCTCATCAAGAACTATGTTATAATCATGGCATCCGTTTGGCAGTTTTAAAAGTTATTTATACAAACGAAAATAATGGCATTGAATTGCAAAATGATGAAAGTAATACTATAAGTGAATCTGAAGTGAACGAATATGATTCTGATGTTGAACCAATTGAAATTATAGATGTCCGTTTACGAAAACCAATTGAAGATACAATTATTGGAATTCGTAAGATTGTAAAGGTGTTTAGACGAAGCTCTGTAAAAAATAGCGTGTTGGAAAAATATGTGCAAGAAGTCGAAAAAAGGAATTATCTCTAATATTGGATTGTCCAACAAGATGGAACACAATGGAAAAAATGATTGAGCGGTTTCTTCAGATAAAAACACAAGTTAAAAAGGCCTTAATTGAATTAAATCACGATAATATGTGGAATGACGAATTTATTAAAACGACTGAAGTGTTATTGATGACATTACGTCCTGTTGGTTTAACTGTGAAAAGTTTGAGCCGAGAGGATTCGACATTATTAACAGCGGAAGGAACGCTAAAATCTTTACTCACTACATTAGAAAAAATGATGCTGAAAGTGGCAAATTATTTTTGGAAATTAAAAATGAAATTTATAAAAGGCGAAATAACAACATTATTTCCCTATATAAACACCTTCAAAACTCTGATATTCTCCAAGAAACAGATGTATTTTTTAAACAGTGTTCAAAAAATGAAATAAGGAAAACGGCCAAAGAAATATTATGCAGACTTTTTGGGAGAATTCGCCAAAATATTAGGGAAGATAACTTTGAACTTGCCGAAGACGAAGAAGAATTATCTCTTATTCAGAAGAATTATCTCTGCAAGAGCAATTAAATTTATCCATAAAAGAAACATTAAAAGAATCAACACCTGCTGTCGAGGGCAATATTACTCTAGCAAGAGTTTAGTATGTTCAAAGCAACAGGCAAAATAACAGCAAATTTGCAACAGGTAAAAGACGCATTATCTACAATTAAACCTACGTAAACACAAAATGAATGCAATTTTTCAGTTGCGAATGATTTTGTGACGAAAAAACAGACTCGAATGACTGAGTCTGTTTTACGTATTTTGTACTCGATTTTTCATTTTCTCGAGAATTCTCGAGAATCCGAATATGAAACATCTTTTATCGAGAAATGAAAAAAGTCGAGAAATCAGAAACACTAGTCAATTTATATTTGATTTAAAGAAACGTAGAATGTATCAAATACAATATGTTGAATTACAGAAATATAAAAACCAAAATAATTGTATAATTAATATTGTAGTGAGAGATATAAGGGCATCTAAAGAAATTAAGTGTAATAAGAAGAAAGTTCTAGTTTTTAAGTTTATTAAAATCTTCTTAAGTCATTGATTCTATTGGTACAGACAGATCAACAATTTCGACTTGAGCAACTTGTTGAATCTACTCTAATTTGGAAACTTTTTTCGATTTAAGTAATTTCTTTAGTTCAATCGAATTCAGCAATTTGTTCATCCCGTTACAATTCAGCAGTAACATCAGTTGTTCCGTTCACCATGCTGGTATGATTTTAAAAAAATTGAAAGTGAAAAAAATCACCCTTACAAATAATGATGATAAAAGGGTTTTGATGAAATGAAAGTCCGACATATGGTCATTATATGAAAGCAAATTAATAAATAAAATATTCAAAATCAAACTGCTCATAAAATATTGACATATTTATAAATATTTATTTTTATTGTCATATCAAATTAATAAATGTATATCCATATATTTGTTTTTGATATTATTTATTGTTACCTTCATAAGTTTAAATAAGAAATATTTATTTATAAAATGATTAGCCATTATACACATGTTATGATTATTAAAAATATTTATAAAATAATAATAGTAATAATAATAAAATGAATATTAATGAATATTAATAAAAAAATTAATTAAATTAAATACATTTATATTAAAATACATAATAAATAATTTTAAATATACATTTAATTTAAAATAATACTTTATTTAGTAATCTGTATCAAATGAAATATTTATTAATTATAGTTATTTAGTAAGTAGTAGGAAGCGCTACCAATGAGGAGGTACCAAAAAGTGCACCAACTGACACATAATTTTCTACTATTTATATATTTTTAACAAATTGAAAAAATATATTGAATTGACAATAAAAATAAATGTCTATTTTGCTATATTGCAATAATTTCATATAAAGTTCAAAAATATTTTACATATTTATTGTCAAAAATGCAATTATAATAAACTAGCTGTTGTACCCGGCTTCGCCCGAGTTTATATTTATTATAATAATTCATTTAAATCAATTTTTTGTTTAATGATGTTATTACGTCCCAGTATTAATTTTATAACAGCTTCAATTCCATGTTTAATTCATAATAAGGAAAGCTTTCCAAATAAAATTCAATTTGTAAAATCGAAAACGCACTCCAATTTAAATCGAAAAATAACTGGCAATATTTTTCCAATTGCAAATTAATTTACTAATCAAATAAAATTCAAATTCTCCATGTTTGAATTCTGATTTGAAAACTTTTGACTAAATTATATTACTTTAAACTGCAAGTAGCAAGCATATAATAAATTATTATTTACAGTGTCGGATGGTACTATTTTGGCGCCTGGAGCAAACTTCTTGAAAAGGCGCCTATATTGTTAAAGTCTAAATTTGATTTTTCGCCAATAAAGAGACAGTTTCAAAGCAATGTGAAAAATTTGAATTTTGTTCAATAAAAATTTAACATTATTGTAATAATATATATATATATATATAGAGGAAAAGCGCTCAAAAATGCAAATTTATCAAAATATAGATTATTATGTAGAAATACGTGTTATAATAACAGTCAGTATGATAGTTTTGTTGAGAATAATTATTCTTCAATTTGATCGAAAAGGCGCCTTTTTTTCAGTGTGATTCTGGCGCCTGGTGCGGTCGCTCCCTCGCTCCACCCATAGATCCGGCCCTGATTATTTATTTGGTAAATTGCTGACCGGACAGACAAAAAAACCGACTAAGGGTAACCTAGAGGTGGTCACCTGGGGGTGAAACATAGCCTATTACCTGTTCCGAGTCAAATGAGGGCCACATGCAAAATTTCAGCACTCTAAGTCCAACGGTGGGGAATTCTATAGAAAACAAACAAACAAACTTTCATCTTTATATATCAGATTTATTTTCTCATTAATTTCTAATTAGAATTTCATTAATCTATATTTCTACAATAGATTAATGTTTAATGGGAAAAATATTAGATATTGATCTACAGTCGAAATAAATATAATTGAAATTCTAAAAGAAAAAAAGATCAAAGATGAACAAAAAGATATATAGTCTTTTTGATAATTTCAAATTACTTTAATTTTTTCTGAAAAAATTTAGAAGAACAAAATAATTCCTTAGGTGTATTATTTTTAATTTTATAAATCCAACTTTTACCGATTTCTCCTTTCAATCTTTACATCTAATATATACATCGGATTGCTTTCATTATTTTTTGGCATGCAATAATTTAATTGCATTTATTAGTAACAATATATGAAAGACATTTGTTAATTAATTAATAATTAATTTCACCTGATAGTTAAAATCTGTCCAAAATTAAGAGAAATGGCATTGATCTGTGCAATAAAAATTGATGCAACAGCTTCATAAAGTGCAGTACCGTCCATATTGATGGTAGCTCCTATTGGTAAAACAAGTCTAGAGATTCTTTTATCTATGTGATTAATTTCTTCGACACATCTTAAGAATATTAAATTTTTAAAAGTAGTTCCCATTTACGTAAAAATGTTAAAATTAATAATTTAATTATCCGGAATAGAAAATGATAAAGAAAATGCTTCACTTTAAACGCTATACACAAGTACATGATTTAATTTCTAAAAAAGAACTGGAGAACACGGAAAAATTACTGTTAACACTATTTCTGATACATCTATCTTAATTTTTTCATATAAATATTTGTAAGACTAAATCAAAACAATATATAAGTTACACGATATTTCGGCAAATTCTTTATCAAGTGATCAAAATGATCACTTGATAAAGGGTGTACCGAAATATCATGCTCCTCTTATATAGTTTTGATTTTGCAGTCTTACAAACATTTATATGAAAATTATTGAATTTAAAAAGATAAAAGATGAATCCAAAAAATAAATATAATATTAAAATTGTTATTGGTAATAGTTACATAATTGATTTTACACATTTTATATACTAAAAATAAATTACAGACACATTTAAAATTAAACTTCATATTGGTTTCTTATTTTCATCATGTGAAAGTAATTAAATAGAATTAGTATTTAATTTCCAGTTTTAAATAGATTTAAATAATATAATAAAAGTAGATAATAAAATTATAAATTAAAATAATAAATTAAATATGAATATCGAAGTTATTAATTGATTTGTCGGTAAATTAAATATATTTAAGAATGATTGAAAATTAAAATATCAAATATTTATTGAATGCTTGTGTACGAATATTCACTATTCAATTATTAAGTCATGCGTGCGAAAATATCCTCAAAGCTAAAAACATAGATTGTTTAAATAAGAGAGATTTTGTGTTGTGTTTAAAAATATAGTTTTGTTCTGTTTTGAAATATTATGGATGTTATTAATCCAAGAAATCAAACATCTAATATGGCGACCACGATGGCCAATTTTATCAAAGCACCGGAAAATTTCGAGATGGGAACCGATGTTGAAGATTTCATCAAGGAAACCGAAAGATTTTTCGAATTAATGTCGATTGCTGAGGACTTCAAAGGTAGATTTGTCTAAGCTTTCTTATCAAGAGATGCAATTAAGAAATATGATTCAACCGACGAAAAACAAGATTATATGGATAGATTGAGAGAAGCCTTCAAAAACCACTGAATCTCATGGAAGACTTAAATGAAGCGCTAGATTATAGACAAGGAGATAATTCCGCGGATGATTTTAACTTTTTTTGAGAAAAAAGAACATTTACCTATCTCACTTCTGACACCAATTGTAGAGACTCGAAACTAATTTGCATAAAGTTTTTATTGAATACAACATTAAAAGCGGTCATAGAAATATTTGCTCCAGCAGTCAATGTTTCCACGAAAGCATTGGTACTTGATCTGGAGATTGTAGTGATAAACTCACATTTGGGCATATAGACTCCAGCATTATATGATGTGAAAGTATTAGGAATCTTTATCCAGAATAACTTTATTCATTAACTCCTTTTTGGCAATCAAAGAGGATGGGTCAGCTCGGCCTCACGTAACGAACTTTATCATGAGAATCGAGAATTAGTATTCTAAGGAAAATTTCTTTGGTTGATCACAGCTAGGAAAAAAAGGCTTCAGCTTCTCAATTGTTTGGCATATTTTTTTATTGATTTTTGATGAGATTTAACGTTTGAGATGTCGAGTGATGCATGAATTGTTCTTATATAGTTTTTTGAAAGAATAGAATATAAAAACAATAATTTTAATTTTAATAATATATTTTTTAAGTTTAATTATTAAGTTGATATTTTTATCAATTTGGAAGTCAGAGGCACTACATTACTAACTTAGAAATTTTTTAATTTATTGCTTTAAAATTTAAGCCAGCTTTAAATTTATAATCAACTTTTATAGGTAAACGGGTGATTCTGAAATTATAAACACCAGAAACTAAAATTATAAAAAACATGTAATATGTGGGATGGAATTATTGAGTTTTAAAACATTATTTTTTTCGTAATTCCATTAACCCTACAGTGCGCTATTTTATAATAATGATAAAAATAAAACTACACAAAAGCACTAATTTAACAACTGGTATTAATTTAGAGTTTCAATAATATAAATAAAACAAACCAATAATAATTGTGTATGTATCATAACAAAACTGACATTAAATTAGAGCCTTGATATTAATCAATTCCAAACGAGCGAATTTTCTAACATTATTGACAGCAAGTCGACATTTGAAAAAATACAAGAAAAGAAAATACAAGCTAACTGATTAAATTTTATTGAAAATTTCAGGGATAATACAAAACCAATTAAAGGGTTATGGTCTATAAATTATAGACATGAGGTATTCACTGACCTTATCCATGACACTGTTGTGTTTGTTTCTTCTTGAATTTGTCGTTTTGGCATAGCTTACACCAGTAACACGCCATTTACGATCTACCGAAAAAATATATTTGCGTGTTTAATTTTGTTTTGTACACAATTAAGAAATTTTTCTTTTTAAGTAATTATTGTATTTGCATTATTTTTCTTGCTGAGTCGTGAAAAACTGAAAATTCAACAATTTGGTATTCCGTTTTGTTTATACAAGGAAAACAAAGGTAATTAAATTTATGCATATGTATTATAAGAACTTTTTTTCCAATTTCACCACTGATTATTTTTTTCCATTGCATTTTTAAAAAAGAGAGCTTGACGACTGTAAATCAGTAATATATCGATATTTTTTGGTACTCACGAATTTTCGGCAACGCCATTCACTTGAAAAAGGCAGTGCCGAAAATTCGTGAGTATCAAAAAATATCGATATATTACTGATTCATAGACTTCAAGCTATTTTTTAATAATTATGTATATTTTTAACATTTTTTATCTATAATAGTGAGTTTTAATATTTATATTTTTTGAAACAATTTCAATACAACTATTGAAATAATTGTATTTGGCTTAAATTTTAAAGCAATAAATTAAAAAATTTCTAAGTTTGTAATGTAGTGCCTCTGACTTCCAAATTGATAAAAATATCAACTTAATAATTAAACTTAAAAAATATATTATTATAATTGTTATTTATGGTATCGTAGCTTCTGATGAATTCAAAATTATTATTTAAAAGTAGAATTCTAGAATTAAGTGAAAACCTAACAGATCAACTACTGTATTAACTGGATTAAAAAGTGCGTGCATTTTTCAATTGCTTTAGACGAGAGTACAAATGTATCATCACAAGCACGACTTTCAATATTAGCTAGATATGCTTCACAAAATGCCATGAAAGAAGAATTAATTAAATTGATGACATTCTATGAAAAACCTATTGTTAATGATATTTTTAATGAAAATAAGGAAGAATTTACTAAAATGAATTCACAATTTACAAGAATAGTATTAGATTTTATTGTATTTTGACATGAAGAAATCTAACATCCACTGATTGAGTTTCATTACATTGCGCATCAAGGTTTTTTTGTGCAAAAGCTGGTTTAAAATCACTCGGAAATGTAATTTCTTCAGTTACAAAAGTTATAAATTTTATAACAGCTCGCACATTTAATTTAAATAACTTAATTTTATTTACTAAACTTATGGATGAAGTAGATTTGCAGTATTATGGTCTGCTAATGTAGAAAAGCCCTAAAACGTTTTGTTCAACTGTTGGAGGAAATGAAATTGTTCCTACATGGAAAGAACAAAGTGTTTCAGAATATACTGAAGTGAAATGGTTTTAATTTATCTTTTTTTTACAGATTTTACTAGTAATTTTAATCATTTAGTTTTCGTTGCTTAGAAAATTCTTTACAAAAAGTTGTTCATAAAATTCCAGAAGAGACATTGTCTGATGAGGGGGAAAATTACTTTAAGGAAAAATTATCATTGGCTTTTTAAATTACTTATTTATCAAATTCCTTTCAACTTAAAACATAAATATTTTTAAAAAATTACAATGAATATAAATAATAAAATTTAAATCAAAATTGATTAATATTTTTCGATTTTTTTCACTTATCTATAAATTTTACAAAAAGTTCGTAGAAATTAATGCGAAGTTTAAATAGGCAAAATAATAAATAATAGATAATTTTCAAATACATTCAAACAAATTTATTTTTGTTAAAACCTTACCTTATTGTAACTGGGAGGGTTGCAGAACTGGATGAGGTTCCTAAGGCAGTGATAACAGCTTGAAGCATTCCTCTAAAATACAATGCAGGATTTTTTCTAACAATAACAAAGTATAGTAGAATTTAAAACAATTCCACCATGAATTAATAATCCCAAAAGAACTGTTAACATATACCAACCCAAAGATTCAAAAGTAATACGTAAATTTTTTATTTCAATTATCTTCCCCATAATAAGAAACATAATTCCAAATGGAGAATACCTAGAAATCAAAGGAATTTATCTTAAATAATAAATTAAATACATTAGATCATTTCTTCCAAGTTTGTGGCTCGTAGTGTTTACAAATGTAGAGTGCTGGTTAAGGATAAGGACTAAAAACCGAAATTAGGAATAAGGAGCGCTTACTGTAAAAGGTTACGGTAAAATTAACAAAATTATTCTGATTCCTGTGCTAGTTTTGTGTTATTCAAGAGTAACATCAAACTTTATAAACTAATATTTTGTTATAATACAATTAAATCCCACCGTTTACCGATATTAATTAAATTTACTGATATTAAATTCTTAATATTATTTAAATACAACATCCTTCTTTCGACAAGAATAATTCTCGGTATCTGATTGGTTTTCTTCTGACTCGATAATATATAATAATTACAATATGTTATAAATGAATGTAAATCTGAAAAACACTGAAGTTCATTTCAGTTAAGAACCTTTTCGATTT
>CAUHTR010006960.1:0-13004 GCA_959609185.1 Schmidtea polychroa | reverse complement strand
AAAACTTCTAGTTGCACGGGTTGGGCTTTTTGTGGTATATTTTCAACCGTAGTTATAGCTTGCTGACAACAATCAACGACACTATCGGAGCCATGCGCAGTCCTTTTTATTTTGGAGAACGTAACGACTTCAACTACTTGTTGTTGGTTTTACTTGCATCCACTCACTTCCTGTTGCGGGTTACTTCCATCGGCATCATGGTCTTCTTGAGTGTTATCTGTGGCCGGTGGTGCAATAGAATACGACTCCAATGGAAGTGATGTGGATGGTATCATAAATCGATTCATTGCTCAGCCATGCGTTACAACAATTTAGAAGTGCAACAGTAACAATAAAAAAAAAATTTTAATTTGCATCCGTTCAAAAACAGTACTCTTTCTGTTATAATCTTGTAACAAATATTTAGCTCACCAACAAATCTGAATCCATCTTGCATTTAAAATAATTTTTACAAATAATAAATACTTGTATTGCGTCAATCTTTGTCAGTGAGTCATATACACGCTACGTCATAATTATAATATGTAACAAACCGGGTGCTTCGCCAAGAGAGAAACTCAACTGGTTATAATATAATGTGGCTAAAACTATTTTATACCATAAATACACAGGATAGACGGAGTTATACAATATTTAGTACTACTTTAGCACAATTAAGCAGGCTTCACCGGCCCCTCGTGACGACTCTGGAAAAGAACATTTAAGCTCTGACTCACCTTTTCCTTATATGAGTTATTTAAAATAAATATTTTTATTTCCATAGAATTTACACAACTTGATTTTACTATGACTTGACTAAATACAAGTTCCACCAACAATAATTACAATTTTCAGATTTGTTTGGTCGTTCAAAGGAAAATCTTCATTCAATAAAATTGACAAATAATCACATTGAAACTCAAGTTTGATAACACATTCACTTTTGATGGACCATATACACCTAACTCTTTCAATTTTTATGAAAACATGCGATTTTTACTGACGTGATTTGTCTTTAATACTTTGAATTTTTATTAATAATTTCGGTTTTTCATTTTAAATTTGCATAAATTTCTCATTTTCTCTTCTGGCACTTGATAAACTCATTCGAAATTATATTTATTTTAACTTGTAATTTGTCTATTACCACTTACCTTCCTAAAATATATTAATTTTTAGATTTTGTAATTCCTTAAATATAATTCCTTAATTTTAAATAAATTTTCAATTAGTCAGCAAAACAAAATTAATTAATAATAATAATGATGATGATAATAATAATAATAATAATAATAATAATAATAATAATAATAATAATAATAATAATAATAATAATAATAATAACAACAACAACAACAACAACAACAACAATAATAATAATAATAATAATAATAATAATAATAATAATAATAATAATAATAATAATAATAATAATAATAATAACAAGATACTTTTAATGTTGACTGATTTTTCTCACCTCAAATTTCGAAACATTATTCCCATTTTGTACTTTCAAAATGGACCCCACAATATTTCCACTGTTGACTAGCTCCACCACTGGCATACATTTTTCATCAAGAAATCTAGGAAGATAACTCAATTTCTTTTGAACTTCTTCCCAAATTAATGCTTCATCTATTTTGTTGAGAAATGAATCAATAAATTAAATATTTATTTTACAACATAAAATAAAAAAGAGTCGTTTAGACTTGAAGAAATCAAAGAAATTCTAGGATTTCTAATTTTAAAATTATTAATCCAAAAGCCATGAAAAGGGGAATTAAATTCATTTCCGGCCCATTAGATTTCTTTGGAAGCTGCCTCAGACATTCTAGAAATTTATTTCTAATTGCAAAACCATTTTTAATCAAACTTTTAAAATTACATTTGATTAAAATATCAAATTCTAATTAGATTTTCTTCATTCAACTAAATCGAATATAATAACACAAATTTATAATTTTGTTGAATATTTAAAGTGAAATATCTATTTTGCTTAGTTGAGAATGTTGAACTTGTATTATTGTAAACAGTGACGGACCAGACGGCCGTTTTCCAGTTACTGCGCCTGGTGGGAGGGCGTAGCAAGGGGTATTAAGGGGTCCATCATTCCCCGGGCGCCGCTCACAGAGTGGTCCCAAAGACAAACAAGATTTTCCGGAAAATGTCAATTATTTTTTTGGTCGATTTCTGAGAAATATATTTTAAATTAATATTTATTGTAATATAATTAATTATTTCCATTTTTGATTTGTTTTATAAAATAAGTCAAAAATAATATGTTATAAATACATGTATGTCAAAAATAAATACAGTACCACTAACTCATCGGCAAACGCGATACATAAAATGTGCGAAATGTTCAACTTATTATATATTCTTAAAAACTATTAAAAATATATAAGAAACGAGTGTAAAAAATACAAAACTTTCAGATTTTGTAATGGCAAGCATAAAACGCTTCTCCTATTTTCCATACAAATGGAGACGACTTCCAGAATTTCTGAGAAAACCTGACAGACTATTCAAACAACACCAGTACCTATTTCATATTCGTGAGGATCCTAGACTGATAAAAATTTTATTTTATAAAAGCCATTGAAATTTATCTAATAAGAACTTTTCCTTCTGTTTCTAGATATTTTTATTATAAAATATATTATTTAATCAGGATCATTAAATACAGATAATTGGATTGTATCAAATCTAATATTAGATTACTCTAATTTGAATTATATGAGTTAGTGAAGTATTTACATGGGGAAGTCACAAATTGAGTTGGTACCTGGGGCGCCAAAAATCCTAGGGCTGGCCTGAATGAGTCTCACTACTTACTGAGCGCACACACACACACACACACACACACATATATATATATATATATATATATATATATATATATATATATATATATATATATATATATATATATATATATATATATATATATATATTGGTGTTTAAATAAAGTCAAAAGAAAACAGTTTCTTTAAATAAATAATTTTTATAAGACTTGAAATTTTAATATTACCCTAAGAAGTATCAATATTTATTTTTAAAAATTTTTATTGTATCACCTTGTGACTCTTAACACTTTTATTAATGTTTACAGTGATAATTACTTGGTAGCAGCATTAACTAAATTTTAAACAATTAAATGATAATTTAATTGTTTAAAATGTAGTAAATGAAATAAATATGATTTTCATTTTTAATTTTGATGCAGTATTTTAGTATTCAGTAGAAAACGTTTATTTGGATCTTGATCATGAATTAAATACCTTGATATTGTGGAAACCTTTTCAAATCTTTAACAATTTTCCCGACAATCATCGGCAAGTTGAATAGCAGTGGCCTCATATTTGCAAGTTGTTCTATGACAATTAGTCTATTGAATTCAAAAGACAAAATCTCTGCTAATTTTGGATGCATTTTCTTGTGTTCAGCCCAACAATTTTTAATAGAATTTAAAACATTTGTACAACACAAATCCATACTCAAACGCAGCCAACAACGGAGATTTTCATCATCATTATCCGTTAACTAGAAGAAATTAATTAAATTAAATATCAAGAAAAATAATGAAATTAAAACTAATCATTTTAAGATTTAATAGTAATTTAATATTATCTAAGACAAAAGAGCGTAATATAGGTCGGTTAATTAATTTCAAATGATGAATCTTTTATATAACATTTCACTCTTTGTACCGAACAGGACGGAAAACCGACTGGTATAAAAAGCAGATAACCCCAAAAGCCGATTTCCCAGACTGCCTATCTGTCATCAATACCCAATGTAGGGGTAATGCGGACAGTGTAAGAATTTGCTTTTTCTTTTATAAAAATAGATTCTTGACAAAGTGAAAGTAAAGTAAAGATTGAATTAACAAAAGGAGGATAAGTAATAACACATCTAAGATTTCATTTCTATAACTAAAGGATTAATTACAAATTTTTCATTTAGTATCTTATTACAAAGTTTTATAATAGGAGTTGAAAGAATAATGATTTAGAAAGTATGCCAAATACTTTTATATATTTATGTATTACATTTTTATTTTTATTTTTATTATTATTATTATTATAAGAATTTTTTTATATATATATTCAAGAATAACATGAAATATTTCGAATTTATGCAAAATTCCTAAAATGTTGCTATTGTAATTAACTATTATTATTTGTTATTATTATTATTTATTATTATTATTATTATTATTATTATTAGTGATTTCCAGTGTACCGGGGAAAGTATGCAATAGAGTTGAATCAACAATATTGTATACTTACCTGGCGCGAAGAGAAATCTTCGTGTCTCCCGCATAGTACTGACGAGAGCCAAAAGCTCGAAACTAGTCTACTATTGGGATTTGCACTGGGTATCACAAAGCTTGTACTGTTTATTTTATTCAAGTGAGACATCCGACAAAAATATTTTACACCATTACTTTGAAAGTCAAAAATGCTAAAGGTAATCGGATGCACTTGTAAACAGTTTCTGTGTATCGACTAATTTTTTAGTCCGCAGAGGTGATTATGATTTTTCATACGCCATGTTTACAAGTTTACAGATTTTTTCTGTGACCAAGCTATTTTGCAAGCGATGTGATTTCCAGTGTACCGGGGAAAGTATGCAATAGAGTTGAATCAACAATATTGTATACTTACCTGGCGCGAAGAGAAATCTTCGTGTCTCCCGCATAGTACTGACGAGAGCCAAAAGCTCGAAACTAGTCTACTATTGGGATTTGCACTGGGTATCACAAAGCTTGTACTGTTTATTTTATTATTATTATTATTATTATTATTATTATTATTATTATTATTATTATTATTATTATTATTATTAATTTTATTTTTAATTTGTTAGCATACATCAATTTACATAATAATAATTTTATTTATTAATTATTTTACAATTTTACAGAAAAATTATTCGTGTTTTTCATTTTAAACAAGTAATTAATATTTTCTATTTACATTTCAGTACTATCGTCTTCAAGGGTTTCTAAAGAAAAAAGATGATAAATGAATTTTGAAAAAAAGTATCAATAGTGCATAAGATAAGAACATTTACTGATGGAAAAGTATCAATTGAATACTCATAATGTTCCCGGAAGCGAGGTCAAATGAAAACAAAACAATCTTTTCGCGGAAATCCAGAAGTCGTAAAGAAATTCTCACAGTCGAATTAATGTATTTCCATAATTGAATTATAATTATTACCGAAATTATAGCCAACTCTCCAAGTTATAGATGGCACAGTTGGACAAATTATGCTTCAATTCTATGCAATTCATCTCCCAATGACACCAACGAAGATTTCAATGAATAAGGACAAAAGCTTGACATAAAATATTCAGAACAAAAGAATTCTCGCTGTTTTTACTATTCATTGAAATTAATAAGACATTTTAAATGTACTTTTCAATAGATGGTTGTTTTTATAAAGTGAATTTGATTGTTTTAATGAGTTTATTTTTATTCTATCATATTATATTTCCAAGTGATGAAGGGAAATATTTGAACTTAGTTTTATTTAAATAATTATTGTGATTAACTTTTTTGCTATTAAATTTTGATTTCTAATATTGAGTCTCTTACATAATATTGATAATAACCAAATAAACCTGCCATTTAGAAATCACAATTAATATCACTGAAAGCTTTATTCGATTCAGTTAGTCATCCGAAAATCAAAATTATTTGACATTATTAATTTTTGTTTTAATACTATCTACTTTAAATGGAAATTACGTAAAATCTAATCAACATTATTTAAATATTTTAAAGTACAATTTTCAGCAAAGATAAATGGGCTAAAATTTAAATTTTTATGCATTTTTTTTTGAAAGGGAATGATTCGAAGATCTTGGTATTTCCAAGGATGAAGAAATTTCATTGTACTAAATGGCTTTTGGGAAATCAGTTCTGACAATAAAACTAAGGCACTAGATAATTTTAGTGCAAAAATAATTTGGCTTCGGATAAGAAAGAAACTGAAAAAGAGATCTTGATACAAAAAGAATCTTACAATTTCAAAGAATAATATAAAATTCGCTTAATCCTTATGAATAAGTTTACAGAGATCTCCACAAAACTATTCGAATGTTGATCAAGGATTTCTTGAAATCAGCAAAAAAATCCTAACTTTTGTATGGATTAATGAATAATTAGGACTGATTTTGATTTTTTGTAATTTTTATGAAACATTTCTTGTTAATATTTTTGTTTTTATTTTAATAAATGAATTAAAACGTATAGCGTAAGAATGATTTATCATTGAATATTATGAGCTTTAACTTGAAGACTCATAATTCAGTAGAATCAATCTCCATTTTTTTCAAAAAATTCTTTATTCATTTTATATTTTAAAATGACTTTATTTTCATTGTAATTTTAAAGGTAATGCAAAAGATTGTGTTACATCAGTGGTTCTCTATTAATATGAAAGCGCGGAACACCATTCACATGATTTTTTTACGTAGAACCCTGACAAAAAAATACTTGCCCACAATGAGTGACAAATCACAAATTACTATAAATCTGTCGTAAACGTAAACAATGCCTTCTTATAAGCAAAGAAAATACCACGCGCAACAATAACAAGCAATAAAAACATTTTATATTTGTATGTTTATATATCTGTGTAACGGCTTTCTTATTGAATCATCTTATAAAAGAATTAATTGAGGTTTTGGATGATATGTATCTTAAATGCAAATTTAAAGATAAAATGTCATTTTTTTCGCGGAACATTATTGTTCCCCAGAACACGGGGTGAGAACCACTGTGTTACATAAAGAAAATATTTTATCTACAGCCATAATGAAAATAAATGAAATTTAGAAAATAAAAATGGATCAAAGGTGAACATAAAATAAATAATTTTATACCTTAATTTACGATATTTCTGATATTGCTTGATTCGACCTACAAGGTCTTAAAATTAATTTAAATCTGTTTTCAGTTGTTATATGAAACGAATCTTTCTTGTTTTAATGTATTGAACAAACAATTCTAATTCTAAAAACAATTCTAACTAAACAATTCTGTTATAAAAACTCAATATTTCATTTGTGTATTATTTTCAATTTTATAAATGGTTAAAAAATGATTTATTTTAAGTTAAAAAAAAAGAAATAATTGTCGATATTATTTAAAATTTAATTATTCAATTTTATAAATTAATTTTAAAAATTTTTCATTTTGTTTTATAGAAATTAATTTTGACAGGTATCATTTTAAAATACATTTAAAATACATTTTTAAAAAAAGACTTAAGCTTATATTTTATGAGGTAGCAAAATTTGATAAGAAAATTATAAAATTATTATAAAACCGAATCCCGAAAGAAGTTTACTGTTTGAAGTTTAGATTAAATCAAAGTCATTTTAATAAATTTTCATAACGATATCAAATTTTAAATAAATCAAAATTGGTCGGAATTTCTTTTCTTTGGTCTTTTAAATTTTAATTTTTAATCTCTAATCGGTGAAATTATTATGATTAATGTTCATTATATTTTGGACAATTAACTTTAAAATTTTTACCCAATTGTAAACATTTTTTCCTATTTCTTCATGATAAGTGTTATGCAGTCTGCATTTATCCAGAATTTCAACAAGGCTTTCTAAATAATAATAATAATAATAATAATAATAATAATAATAATAATAATAATAATAATAATAATAATAATAATAATAATAATAATAATAATAATAATAATAATAATAATAATAATAATAATAATAATAATAATAATAATAATAATAATAATAATAATAATAATAATAATAATAATAATAATAATAATAATAACAACAATAGTAATAATAATAACAATAGTAATAATAATAATATTATTATAATGTTTTAATAATAGGTTTTACAATTTTAAATAAATAAGGAGAAAAATTATATTGAAAAATAATATTTTTAAATATAATTTACTCAAATAAGTTTTAATTAAATTTTAATATTGAATATTGAAGATTGACCTAGACACGAAATTTAAATAAAGACATGCAATTGAAATATTTTATTTTGATCACCTTGTTTATTAGTAAAAATTATATTGTAATATATGATTTAATTTGTTTTGAAATTAAATCCAACATATTAGCTATTGTGCGTCCAAAAATCAAACAATTTTCAATTAATTTGTTTAAATCAAATATCAATTTTTTTATAACAATTGATATTTTAAGTATTTTTAAAATGTAAAATATTGATATTTTCAGATTACCATACTAAATTTATTATTTTTAAATTTAGAAAACATTTGACATTTGACATTATACATTTAAAAGTCTTTAAAAGTTAATATTTAATTTTTAAATATATACTTTTATTACATATAGCTTTTAGTATGACTTCCGAAATTAATAAATGCAATATTATTGCTTTTATTATATTATTTTGCAATATTATATTATTTTTTATTTAAGCATAACTTTTCGGCACAACTTTTATCAAGTACTGGACTATTTTTGTATACTATCAATTAATATTTTGTTATAAATTTTACTGAATTTTCAGCATTGGTGCTTTTAGTACTTGATTGATAGTCTAATAAATAAAGAATGTCATAATAAATATATTTGAAAAGAAATCATTGGTAGGAAATATAATCTTTAATTGATATAATCACACTGTCATTATATTAAATATCTAAACATACTCAATAATCGGTACAACTCGTCTATGCAGTCCAGACCCAACAATTCAAAGAGATCCAAAAATTCTCCCAATTTGATCCAGCGATCAACAAGTAAATATTTGAATCGTTTTAAGATCATTCGAATAAACTTCGTTTTGTGATGAAATTCCATCAAAACTAACAGTCTAGAATATGCGCCGGTCTGTTCTGATGTCTACATAGTAGTTTTACTTAATTTCAATAGATTCAAACAAAAAATATAAATAAAAAATATTCTAAATATTTAAATTAAATTTCTCATTCTACTTGGTGTGGAATCTTTTTATTCCATCTTAAAGGTTTATACCCTTTATCGAATGGATTTTATAAGTTTGTTTATTTATAATACATTATTCCATGAAAGACAAATTATGTTGCCAATCAAAAAATCTATTACTCTTTTCACTTTTGATCTATTAACACTATTATCATTGTTCTGTATCTTCATTTTAAACTCCATACCAGTAATTGTGTAATACAAATAAAAATAAGGACTTTTAGCAAAGAAATTATCGGTGAAATAACTGTTAATCTGACTCCAAAATGTAATAATTACGAATTCCAAGTTATATACACTTTTTTATCAGCACTGTTACCATCTAGTTTTCACTTTAATAATTGCAACCACACTTGAAAAAGGCAGTGCCGGAAATTAGTGAATATCAAAAAACATCGATATATTAGTGATTCATAGTCAAGTTTTTAATAAAATCAATGGTAATTAAAAGGAAAACAGAACTGAAAATCGAAAGAAGTTTTTAGAAGACATAATTGTTAGGTAAATGTCTTATTATATCTTATATCAAACTTCTAGAGAGCTATAAAGATAAAATCATTTTGTTTAAACGTTTTACAAAAAATGTCGAATATTTAATAAGAGATGGCCGTATTTTGTTCAGAGCACAGTATCTAATAGTCTTCAATTCTCGATCCTCTGACATTTATTCTTGATTCTTTGACAAAACCACCGATAAAAGATACTTGCCTTCATATATAGTTTACACCAACAATACTTGAATGTCAATTATGACATCTCCCGAATGTTAATTTATATTCATCGACAAAATTAACTTCTCCATTTGATCTTTCCCCACAAATTGTTTTCTCAAATGCATTACTAACAAACTTTGTTAGTAAGTAACACATTTTTGGTTAATAGAAGGATATCTAACATTCATTAATGAATATCTTCTAAGAATAATTCTCTAACACAGATTTTTAGGACATAACAATGCAAATTAATTTAAAAATTCAAAAAAGCAGATAAAACTTACTAATAACTCAGAAATATTTTCATTGATTGTCAATTCATTTTTCGGCTCAAAGGTTTCTGACACTTTCATTTCATCATCCGAATCCCAATATGCAGAGATTAATGGTTCCAAACAAACCCCTGTGTTTATGTTCATTTCATGGTCGGAATCAGTGGGTTTATTCTTTTCTTGAATATTCCTGGGAAATAATATGAATTGATTATCTAGATTGAATTCGTTTCAGGGTACCACTAATATAAATATTTTCACACTCATAACTATTTTAATTTGTTGGTTTTTATAACTATAACATATAAAATTCACCTTTTAGTATCTGTCATTCATTATATTAAATTAAAAATTTACCAAATCTTTAATTTTAATCGACAAAATGACTTATTATATTCCAATGTCATGTGAAAAAAAGTTTTCTCTATCAAATAATACATAATTTATTCAATTTTAAAAAAATGAACTGCTATCACATTTTGGCTATTATCTCACAAGTGAGTATTGCCACATATGCATTTATAATTCATCATTTTGGATTTTTCTATATTTTATTTTGTTATTATTACTATTGATTAAGAAAGCATATTTTATTATTAAGTCTAAATAAAAATTTTGTAATTTTTATTGTTATTTTTATTTTTCTTTACACCGCTTTTTTACCTTCATTTCTTTTCAGTAAATGAACCAATATTTTACTTATTTGCAAATATTTTAGACAAATTTTTTTCAATTGTTTATTGAATTTATTTTTCATTTCTTCTTTGTTTTTGTTGCTTCAGCAACTAATGCGCGCAAGTAATTATTTTAGATATAGTTAATTAAACTCCTATAATACTAAATTAAAACTATTATTTAAAAAAAATTATTTTAAATTTAGAAAGTTGGGATGATTCACAACGTTCCATATTTTTGTGATGTCAGCACTTTACTTTCTATCGATAACCATGTTATTTTTAGGAAAGTAATTTTAACTGTAAAAACAATATTAAAACAAATAATTTTTCGCTCAATCGTCGCCCGCGCTAATGTCGCAGTTGTACTGCGCGCTACGATTCTGCGCTCATTCGTCGGTGCGCAAAAGTCGATGCGCCGTTTTTGTTTGTTTAATTTAAAAAGTCATTCAATAAAATTCATTTAAAATATAAAATAATATTTAATTTTGATCAATAGACTATTGAATGAGGCAAAGTTAATGATACTAATAAATCAAATGTGAAAAGGATAAAGAAATTTACTGAACATGCCTGCCTTATAAATTGAGAATAAAATAAATAAAATTATATTTAACATTTATTGCACTTTTAATGAAGAACTTGACAATTATGCAAATTTTATATGATATTATCAAATTTATTAATCAGTGAGTCTGTTTTCATTCAAAAAAGAGACAAATTTCCATGCTCATTAATGTCAATTTAAGAGTTTTTGTCGTAATATTATATTTAAAATTTTTCTAAAAGTTTTTCATTTCCGTATTTGTGATGATCTAGAACTGTGATATTTTTTTCTTTGAAAACTGTTTTCTTATTGAGTAGACTTAAGTTGAAAAATTTCAATTTGTTTTTTTTTATTTCAAAGAGTTATATGAGGATTGCAAAAATTTTAAATTAATTTTTTTTATATTTATTCAAATAATAATCTAAATAACTAATGGTAATATCATTAATTATTATTTACATGTATTTAAAAATATAATAATTTATTAAAAATTAATTAATATTTAATTTAATTTACTCTTTTGAGTTTAATTGAGTTTAATTTTTAATTGGATTTATTTAAATTTATTATGGAAATTTAAAATCTGAAATTAATTTAAACAAACAAATTACAAGCACCATAAAATAAAAAATATCATTTAAATGTAATATTTAATTAATTAAAATTTTTTCACTATTTTGAATTTACGGTTAAAATTTTAATAAATTATTCACGATAATTTTAAACTCTTTTTCACAACTTCACAAAAAAATATTAATTATTTAGAATTTTTTGGAAATTGTAAAATAAAATGTTTCTTAGACAAAATTATGTTAAACAGTAAATGATGAGATAAGTTTTTTTCTGAAAAATAATTATTATTTAAAAATCTTTGATTGTAAAATAATTCAGAAATATGAGAATTTTACTGCATCTTTACTTTTTCATAATTCTCAAAAAAATACAAATATTAAAACATTTATTATTATGATAGACAACTTAAATTTAAATAACGCTTTATTGCCTCAATATTTTACTGTTTGTCACGCGAAACAGAAATTCCCTAAAGTAATAGGAAATTTTATTTGTGTATTCTCAAATTTATTTCAAATGATGTCTCTCCTTCATTAGACTCCACCATAAAATTATTAATAACGAATATTTATTATAATTATTTAACGATTTAAACAAGAAATGAGTTCAAATTATTTTGGAAAACTTTTTAACGTAATATTTTTCATATATTACAGTATCAAATTTAACACATTAACGTTTAGGAGATGCCTCGGTTAAGCATAAACCTCAAAAACCGCTCTAGACTTCCTTTTTAATAAATTATGTAATTTCTGGAATAAGCAGTTAAATAATTAATAAAATTTATATAACTAAAACGTTTATTTATTTTGTAAATTAATCAGGAATTAAAAGGGTGCAAGAGGGATGTTGTAAAATAATCGAAAAATAATTAAAAAGTAACCAATTGAACTACAGGCTAAACATTATTATATTTTAAGGAAAAATTAGAAACATAATAAGAATATAAAAGATAATAAAAAAATAAATACATAAAAAAATTTAAAACACATTCCAATTAATTAAAAATTATCTATCTCATCAATCATCGTTTTCAGCATTCGTAGGATTAAAAATTGACACTCATAAGATTATAAAGGATTGTGTTGCAAACTTCAACGGGTTTCTTGAATTAAATTCGAGATAGAGATAAAATCTCCTACGATGACTGATGGAGAACAGTTATATATAAACTAACTAATTTAGAATGGAAATATTCAATTTTGTCGACGATTGAAGAGAAACTTGTTTCTCATTATGCATTTCAAGAAAATTTGTGAAAAT
>CAUHTR010006959.1:0-13027 GCA_959609185.1 Schmidtea polychroa | reverse complement strand
GCAAGAAACATTAAAGGTTTTTTTGCAGCCTTTGAAATGCAATTTTGAGTTAATAGACATCCAAGCTTTTCGCGGAATGTCTTTTGCAGAATTACAATTAGAGCTTGTGGAAATTAAAAATAATACAATTGGGGTAAAAAAACTAAAAAAAAACAATTAATTATGTGCACAAGAACACCTCAGGATATGATTTTCAGATGCTGAAACTTATTTCCAGGTAGTTATTCAAATACCACAACCGCTTTTGCTATTTTAACACTTTGGTTCAAAATACAGTTGAGAACAATTTTCCTTATCAATGAATTTTATAAAAAATAAGTACCAAGTCAGACTTAATGATGAAAGCTTAAAATATTTGCTACAACTTAAGAACACTAAATGCGTTCCAAATTTAAAGGAGCTGATTGAGAAGATACAAGTTCAAAAGTCACATTAACAAACTAAGACTTGAATAAAAAAGTTAAATTTAATTATTCTGATTCATTTTCTTTAATATAGTAATCGTAGATGTGTTTATAATTTAAATTTTAAAATATCGTATCAAATTATGTTGTGACTCTAATTTAAAATTCAAAAAAATTTGATTTGGCTCTTTGTACGAAAAGGTTTCCGACTCTTGTATTAGATCAAATTATTCCTGTAATTTATTCTAGCTTGATAATAATTTGGATCAGAGATGGAATTTTATCATCGTTGGTAATTATTGCTAGAAAATATTTTGATATCAATTGAAAAATTATGTTACTGTTCATTCAAAAAGAATAGGTACAGAATCTTAGGAATCTTCCTCTTTACAATTTTTTAAAACTTTATAAAATAGTTTCATCTAAATCTAAGTTGACATGCCATTTGTTTCTATAATACCAAAAGACAACCAATTTTGATTTTGATGGACTCTCACAGCAGCCGCATGTCACTAGAAGTGTTTGAATTTGCTGGTGAAAAAATGAAGTAATATTTTTTACATTTTCTACTGACACAACACACATTATCCTGTCACTTGATTTTTCTCTATTTAAAAACTAATGAAAAAAAGCTGTGGATCATATTGTGATCAACGTTCTAAGACAAGTGGGTCTCTGTGTGGAAAACCAAAATTTAGCACTTGAAATCACAAAATAATGCAAGTGCAACATCATTTTTACACTGATAAAAAGAAACATTCGTAATTGATGTTATTTTTAAAAAAAATTATTTTAGAAAATTCAAATTCAATTAAAATAGTTAAAATTTTGTTTGGTTTGATGATTTTTGGCGTGTGCATTGTGATAACTGCCCGGGACTTTCAAAACTCCTGAGCTTCCACGCACTCGTGCAGCTTAAAGAGAACTTTGATTGTGACTACCAATTCAATTTGTTTACTCCAGCTTTTATTCAAAGTGTAAATGAAACCAATATTAACGGGGGATTTTATAAAAGTGGTATTTTGTCCCTTGATTCAGTCGACAATACTGTTGATATTTTCGCTATATCAAAGGTTCAATAGGTTATAATGAAAATAACAGAAATAAATGAAACCTTATCTGCTATCCCAAATAAAAGTCGCTCATTTCACTGTACCATCAAAAGATTGGTTGTAATACCAAAAAGAAGAAATAATCCGGATGTGATCGCTGCACGGTTTATATATTCAGAACATTTTCAATAAAAAATTCGGTATTTCGCAGTGATTCAGTTTGTGCCTATTTAAATAGTTTGTTTTTATTAAAAAAGGAACGCGGTTGGGAAAATGTGGTTTTTGTAATGGACAATGCAAACATACACAACACTAATGAAGTAAGAAATTTGATTGCATCAAATAACTGTCAGATTATTTTTTTGCCACCATATTCCCCTTTCCTCAATCCAATTGAGAATATCTATCTCGTACGCTCACAAAGGCCAAACACGGAAGGTTTATTTGAACGGATTCATAGCTGTGTGTCACAAATATCAAGTGCTTATTGTGAAGACTATTATAGGAATATGCTTACATGCATAGGAAGGTCGATTAACAATGAAGTAATAAATGATTACCGTATATACTCGCGTATAAGTCCAGAAATTTACGTCAAATTTTCAAGTCAAAATAGCCACTTCGACTTATACGCGAGTCAAAAAACGTACAAATTAATTTTTAATGAAATCATAAAACCTTTTTTTATTTTTGTTACTTCGACTTATACGCGGGTTTCCAATTTAGGACTTTAAAACCTCTTAAAATTTACTCGACTTATACGAATAATTAAAAAGAATAAAAAATGTATTTAAATTTTGTTTTAAATCTTGTAAATATATTTGTTTATTTTCTACATATTGTTGTTTCGTTTGTTCAAAATCAAACATTTGTGTGCAAAAAACAAGATCAAAATCTCCTTAATTTGAAAATTATTCATAATTTGCTTATGTAGCAATGATTTTTTACGGACATTTCTAGCTCTTATACATGTGTAAGCAGATTCGTTAAAATAATTTTACAACAATTCAAGTTATAATGGAAGTAAATGTTTATGTGTAAATTTGAATGTTTATGCGACTGAAGACACATATTGGAGGTATTTAGTGTATTTCGGATATACAGAAAACATATGTTTCATAATCTTTCCTTCTATTGTTAAGTCTCATTTTAGGGATTCCAAGATGATTGATTAAATATCCATTACGATTAATTAAAAATCCAAAATGGTTGAAAACAATTAAGTTAATTAATTATTGTCGAACCCATATGTTACGCACGCCCATATCTTACGCAAAAAGAAAAAAATTTAATAGATTTTATAAATTTATAGAATTTAAATCCCGAAAATGAAATACATTTTGACACTAGAAGAAATTGAAAAAATTAAAACTTGTCTAAATCAAGGAAGTAGTTGGATTACTGACTTAGATAGACATTCAAAAAGAAATTTTATAAAGAAAGCTGAAAACTTTATTGAAGTGGAAAAAAAGCTTTATCTAAAATCAGGAGAATGTAACAAAGAAATCATTGCAAATGATGATGAAGTTGGCCTGCACAATTTATTTGAAAGATTGCATCTCCCTGACCACACTGGGATGAAAGCAATGTATGAAAACTCAAAACTCTTGTACGCGGGCTTCAAAAGGGAAAGAATAAAGAAAGATTTTTATGAAGAAGGAAGTTGGATAATAGTAGAAAGAGTTGGAAACGAGTCTTTTAGATTAAAATCGGATTTGAATGAAGAAAATCACATGGTGGTTTGTAAAAATAGGCTGAAAAAGATAATTTAGAAAAACAATAATTAAATTTCATTATTTAATTGCTTTTTATATAATATTTTGGTGTTTTTATTGCTTCTTATGCTTTTTTATCTAATTTGTTTCTTTGTGTAGAATAAAAAAATTTTTGCGTAAGATATGGGCGTGCGTAAGATATGGGTTCGACAATTATTAATATATTTAATTCCAATATGATCGAATTAATGCTTTTAAAATCAATGTATACCTTTTTTTTGTTCGACTTTCTCATCCAATTTATTAATTAAAATTTTGTTGGGCTTTTTTGGGGCTATTTTGTTGGTTGTCATCTCATTAAGTTGTTTTATCGAGAATATTTTTTCGGGGTGGATTTTTCGACAGGCCGGTTAATTAGTTTTTTATTATTTCAACAAGTTCAAGAGTCAGATCCCTTTATTATGAAAACATCTTTATACAATTTCGGTTGAATTTAGTATATTAGAATAAAGAAATTACATTAATTCAGGTTTTCGTTCAACAAATATGATTAATATATCTAATATATAATTTTATATACATGGTGCGTTCAATAAGTACCCGGGCTAGGTGCTACAGAAATGAAGTAGAAAAAGTGGGACGAACCTGGATGGCAATTTTCCTACACCATTTTCATTCAGGGTGGCATGCACACCAGGACTCACATTCATCCGTTTCGATTCGTAGTTATTCCTTCACAATTTTCAAACATTTCTCTCCTTTCTGGTCTGAAATTTCACAGAGATGACCAACTTTCTCATCATCAAACACTGAATTTTGTCAATATTTGAACTGTCTAATCCAATCACAGCTTGTTGTACGAAAGGGGCACATATTACCATAAGTTGTCTGGAACTGATTCCATATTTACTGACGTATCACCACGAAAAACCAAGAATTTAATAACACTTCGATACTCGATGGGTTGTTGCATGGGTTTACCTCAATAGGGGCGAGCACACAATGGTGCGACAACTTGAGATAACTTGTACTTTTTCCAAGATATATTCCAATATATTCCATTTTTGAAATGAAATTGAAAATATTTTTTTCAACTCTGGGCAGAGATGAATCCTAAAAAGTATTTGACCGCGCAATTATATGTGGATATCCTCGCATGATTTGACAAATAAATTGAAACTGTTGTCTCATACAGGTGAATATTAAAACAAATCATATTTTTGTTACCATAGATATTATGATTTCACTTAATATTGTTAGTGTTATTTTTTATGGGGTAGTCAGGGTACTTATGGAACGCACCACGTAAATGTTGGTACTAGATGTTAGTTTTAGAAAAATTAAAAATGATTCTTAGTAAACTTAGTAATGACCCTAATTAAAAAGCTCATTATTTTTTTTAGTTTTAATCTTGGAATATTAATGGCACATTCGAACGAAAAGAATATTTTAATTGTGCTTAAAGATGATAATTTATATGCAGAAATAGAAACTCCTGGCAATATTATAGATTTTGTACTTATAACAAACGCTTCTTCAGGTTATTATAGTTTCCTTATTTTTCATTATAAATTATATATTACAGAAGAACTTTCGAAACAATCATATACATTATTAATTCTATGCGAATCTCAGTTAATTGCCATTGATATAGAAAATGAAAATTTAAATGAAATCGACTGTCCTTATTTATCATTAAACAATACTAGTCATATTACGTCACTGACAAGTATAATACAAGTAAGTATATATAAAAGTAAAGGGTGGATAAAGGTCTATTTAAACTAGAACCATTCTCCACATAAAAAATTTTTGAATTCTCCGTGAATTCTCTTTTGGCATGGAAAAAGTGGTTCTTCCCATATTTGGCGACAATTTTTTTCAATTTTTTATGCTTGTAAATGCATTTTGGTCGATATTAAATTTTTCTATTTCATAAAATTTCGAAATATGTTTTACATATTTCACATTCATTTAAAATCTATATATTTCCTAATTTAGTACATTTAAACAACTTTCACTCATTCCATGCCGACCTATATGGTTTGATTGGAGTTTTCCTTTCCCATCTAGTACAACCAGAGCATTTGCAACTAATATAACACAAACTCTTGATTTAACTCAAAATTCATCGCAATCAATTGATCCCCCACACAAAGTACTCTTTATAACCGTTTAAAACTACTGTTTTATATAAAATAATACATACGGAACAATACCGAGTCTTTTCACTATTATTCACTATTATTTATTATTCACTATTATTTATTATTCACTATTTATGCACTATTAATTATTATTCACTATTATTCACCATTATTACTCAAACCCCGATTACTTTTTTAAACTTTTTTTTTACTATTATTACTTGGTTTTTCGACATGTCGCATTTTTCAGAATCAAACGGAATCTGTTTGTTTTCACAGACCTAATTCCTATTATCTTTTTATGGCTTTTCATTATACATTCGATATCTGTAAACTGCTCCGTAAAATGTCTCCAATATAAAATCTTTTTTTCTATTCATTTAATTATTCTTTGGAGAAAATGATAAAATCCTAATAACACACAAAAACTAAAAGTAAACTCTTTTAAATAATATATTATATTACTGTAATTGTTGCTAAGAAATGAATGTTATTTAAATAATTATACTTTAAAAAGGAGCAGTTTTCAAATTAAAAATATTGTATATTGAATAAAAATCATTGTTTAGTTTTAATGGGACATCACAATTACACAAATAAATGTGTAATATTATTTTTCTAATATTATTTAAATACAACAGTCTTACAATATTTTCAAATGGACGCCAATAATGTGCACAGATGATAAATTATTTACTTTTATTAGTTTAGAGATTTGTCTTTTTTCAAGGATAATATTTAAAAAAGTATTAAAGTTAATTAAATATATTTATAAAAAAATATTAAACTCCAACATATTTAATAAAAAACATCAAAATGTTAAAAGAATTCCCCGTTGTATGCAAAAACAAGGTATTCCCGCATTCTCTCATAATACAAACCATATGATATAGACGGATCCACATTCATTTCAGCAATAACCCCGGCTACATTCTCTTTTATCATTACAGATGTCGTTGGTTCGGGTCTAATTGCTGAATATCTGCTTTTAATTGTTGAGAATATGTTTTCAATTGGATTTAGATCCGGGCTATAAGGGGGTCAATATTTTATGATAATACTTTTTTCTACGCAAAAATCTTTTACAATATCACTATGGTGAAATCTTGCATTATCCATAACTAATATATCATTTGCTTTTATTTGTTGTATATTATAAGCTTCATTTAAAAATTCCAACAGTTTCTCAGCATTATATGCACCATCGATCAATTTAAAATGGTTTATCTTTTCAGCGCAAATAATGGCAAGTAGAGATACATTTCTGTCTCGGTTAGCTGGAACAAGCTTTATGGCATCTGTATTTATTGGTGAATAGTCATAATGGTTGCCAGTATGTAGGTTAAAACCACTTTCGTCTAAAAAAATCTATCGGCTGATCTTTTTTTATTCTTTTGCGCTTTTAATGTTTTCGATATTTTTGACTGAGAAAATGAGAGACCTGAGTTATAAAGCTTTTCTTGCATGCCTCTCTGTGTCAAGCTTGGATCTTCTTGAATTATTTGATTTAGTTGGATATTTACATTAGAATCCAATGGTTGAGGTTTTGGTCCGGATTTTTTAAGTATAGTACTTAAGCTGCTGCCAGTTTCAACACACGCATGTATTTTTCGAAGTGTTGAACCAACTGTAGCAATGCTTAAATTGAGGGTCGTGGCAATAAATACCGTTGTTTGGTTCGCGTCTTTCAACCGTTTAATTGTTGTTATGGCTTCGTTGGTGATTACCTGGCGTTGTTTACGCTTACACTTTGTTGTATTGTTGTTATTTGCATCAGGATTGGGCTCGTTCATCATGAATTTTAAATCATTTTGATTAATTTATAATTTAGAATAATTAATTTATAATTTTGAATAATTAATTTATAATTTTATATAAATGATTTAGAATATTGAATAAATGATTTAGATTATTGAATAAATGATTTATAATTATGAATAGTCGCTTTATAATAGGGAATAACCCTGTAATATGTATTTCACAGATGCCATAGTTTCTTTTGAATATTTAATCCTTACTCAATTGTTCGACAATTAATAATTTATATTTAATAAGGTTCCATCATTGCTTTTTCCAAATGCATTGACGATAAATGAGTTGTTCAAAAACTGGCCTTTTAAAATTGAAAATTTAGCAAATGAAAAACATGATGATGATATAACAATTGACATATTTGGTACCGGACATGCAGATGGAACTATTAAAATATGGCAAGTGTTGCCTTCCGGAGTGTTAAATTTACTCATCAAAATAGAGAGTTCCGATATTTTTCACCAATCAGTTTTTGAAGTATTTAAATTTTGTTTTTATTCATTTAATTTTGTAGTCCAATGCTTGTTCAAAATCTAATGGCATTCGTAGACAAGTTGGATGTCATTTAACAGATTCCGAAGATAATTTATTACATATAACAAATATTCAATTAATGTTGCATTCTACAAATAGTTTTTCTGACTCTTTATCAAATGAGTTATTCTGTTTAACTGGCAACTCTTGTGGGACAGTACTTGTTTTTAAGTACGATGGAACTGAAAATAAAGATAATTTAATTGAAATATCTGCAAATGTTGACAAAGAAGGTATTATATGGAATGATTGTGAAATACCCGAAGTAATTTATTTGCATTTTCATTATAGTTATAACAATTATTTTTAGTTATTAAGTAAAACGGATATTAGTGAGAGGCTACCTAAGTTAAATTATATCGTTAAACTCAATCCATCTTTACCTGTTACTGCATTAGCATTTCAACCTACTTGGGAATTACTTAGTGTAGGATGTACAAATGGTTTAGTATTGGTGGATTTTCATCAAAATAAATGCGTTTTCTCTCACCTTACTATACAAAGAATGTCAAAAGCTAATAGTAAGAATATTACTTTTAGTAATTATATGATAATTGTGTTAACACAGATTTGTGTATACACAGATTAACGCGTATAAATTGATTTTGCATACATTACGAAAAATTCCTTCGAGAATATTCAAATTTCAAGGCCTTTACAAATTACATTTCTAATCAAATTTTACATTGAAAAAAACGTAAAAAAAACTTTAAAAAAAACAAAAAAAAATGAAAAAAACAAAAAATAGACATAATTAGTTTATAATAGAATTTAAGAAAAAATTTAATAGTTTTTTCTCTATAATTTAATTAAAAAATACTCATAGTGAATCTCACCTGTCTGAAAAAGGAATAAGAAAAAGAACTATTTCAACTTATCTTCAAATTTTAAAAAACAAAAAATTTGAAAAATATATATTCTAGGAACATTTTCCGACACCAAGATATTTATATTATTTGAAAGTACAAAATCGAAATATATGTTACAGTGAGTTTTTAAATGTTTAATTTTAAGGAATCTGAATTAAAAAAAAATTAAAAAAATTTTTTTTTAATTTAAAAATTTTTTTTAATTTAAAAAAATCTGAATTCTAAATTTCAAAGTTAAGATTTTTTAATAATTTATTTTGTAAGCTTTTTTGTAGAGCAGAAAATTTTAAGAACTTTATCCCATAGAATTTAAAAATTGTTTCTTCTTCCGACATATATTGAAGGTATATAAAAATCTGTGTGTGTTACTATTTTTATTATATAATGTAGAGTTTCAAAATTATTTTGTAGTAGAAGAGTTGAAACCTGCTGCATGGATTCGTAATCCATTTATTATTAACCTTGAGAGCGTCGATGATGACATGGCCAAGGACGATTTGATTGATTTGCGAACTAAGGAAATTGTTAAACATGAATTTGAAACAAAGAATTAATCAGAGTTTTAGTGCTCATTGTTAGAGGGGTATCCTATTCTTGCCAAGAGGGCTTTACAGTCTCTGATTCCATTCGCAACAAGTTATTTATATGAATCTGGGTTTTCAACACTTCTTATCATGAAAACCCAAACTAGAAATAGATTGGATGCAGAACCAGATATGCGCATTGCACTATCAAAGACTTCCCCTCGTATTAGCATCCTCATTTCAGCAACCGTCACATTAATCTTAATTATTTTTTATTATTTTTGTTTGAAGCTGAATAAACAGATTTATAAATAATTATAAGATAACGCCAATCAAACATTCTTTTCACGATATATTTCGACAGTTTTCTTGTCATCATCAGGTGGGATATAATAACTATGTAAATTATGGATTTTAAACAAATTTATTAATTTTATAAAAACTTTTTTATTTAATAAAAATATTTAATTATTTTTAAAATTTTATAATTAAATTAATATATTATTTTTAAAAATTTTAAACATTCAAAATTTAATTTAATAATTTAAAAAATTTTATTAATTATTTAAAAACATTTTAAATACAAGAATTCACTGCATTCTGCACAATAATTTTCGGATCCTAAGACTTTTTCAACAATGCCTCACAAATCACACTTTCCCCAATAATTATCGAAATTTTTTAATAAAATTTTAAAATCAGACATACCTATTTTAATCTTGTGTGCTCACCAATATGGGTCAAAGCCTTCGGTCTACAATGTTCTCGAGCTCGAATACAGAGATGACGGGAAGTCTCTCCAATGTATGTGGCATTACACCCATTACATGTAAATTGATAAACGAGATCGGAACACAATTCGACCGGAGTTTTTGACTTATTAATAAACATATTGCGTACTTTTTCCTAACTGCCGAAATATTTCGTTTGATTGGCGTTATATTATAATTAAATCATTGCCATATATGTTTAATTATTTATTATAAATAATTATTAAAATATGTATGTGTTTTACTATCAATTTATTAATTTTTTAACATTTCAGGGGTCCGTCGGTACTAATTATATATTTATGGGGTCCATAAGTTTGAAAAGGTTAAGAACCCCTGATGTAAACATTTATAATTATACTAATACCTATTATTTAAAGCTAATTTATTTATACTGCTTTTCCTAATTCTTGAACATTCTTCAAAAAATGATAATTTTGAAAGTAAATCACTTACAAAAATTTCCTATTCTTTTGAAGCACAAGCAAATAGGATAATACAATATTACTAGAAACATTGTAAAATTAAAAATATATTTTAGTGTTACTTTTAAAATTTTAGTTTATCAACTGGCAAATACCTCACCTAGTTTAGCTAATTGATTATTCTTTTAAAGTCTTTAATTTTCTGTTTTGAGGTGCTAATAGTAAATATACCATTTATCATTCAATTTCAACATTTCAAATATTAAATATTTTATACGAATTTATAAAAGTACAGATACTGTACTTATAATTAAAAATTAATAAAATATCCAATGGTTGTTAATAATATATCCGAAGCCAAAAGCAATTCAGAAGATAGTTCATGACCAAGAGTTAAATATAGTAAACTTTCAAACGAAATCCGGAAGAATTTAATATATATGAATCAGGAACAAGGAAAAACAACAAAAGAGGCAGCAGAAATGTTACAAATTAATCATAGTTCCGCATGTTCAGTTGTTAGAAATGTTCGTATGAAGTCAGTTATCGTTCATACTAAAAGGGGTGGAAGTAAGAAAACAGTTCTTACGGAAAGAATACAAGTAAAAATTGATAACATCGTCTCTATCAATCCTCAATTTACATTAAAAGAGATTAAAGCATGCCTTGAACAGGAGGAAGGCAATGGTTTTTCCATTTCAATTCCGACAATCAATAGAACCTTAAAAAATTTTAAAATAACTATGAAATTATCTCATCGAGAATTGGATAGAGTCAATATGCCAGAAAAAATCTCGGCACGAAAAGAATATGCTCTCTGGTTCAATAACTATTTCAATAATGAAATGTCCAACGCAATATTCATTGATGAGTCTTCATTCAATTTGCATCTTAAAAGATCTTATTCAAGATCTAAACATGAGACTCGCAGCAATGTACAAATCCCAACTATTCGGGGACGTTCAATTTCGCTAATTGCAAACATGTCCCTTAGTGCGATGCTATATTGTAAAACAATCTCTCATTCCACTGTGAATGCAGATATTTTCTCTGGCTATATTAATGAGATATGTATTCATCTAAGAGATGTGCGCCGCCTAGAAAATGTATGCTTAATTTTAGATAATGCAAGAGTGCATAAACGAGCAGACATTCAAAGAATTTCATCAGATAAATTACATCCTGCGCCTTATTCTTATATGCTGAATCCTATCGGAAATGCGTTTTCAAAAATCAAAAATGGGATTCGTTCTAGATTGCGATTAGGTGTCACTGGTAATTTATCTGAATTAATGTTACTAGAAGTTGATAACGTTACAGCAAATGATTGTGCAGGATATTTTAGGCATATAATTCGAAATATCATTAACTGTGCGGCGGAATTACCTTATATTCATCAATAAATATTTTTGTTGTTATTCTTTTATAAATATTGTTTCTGATTATAATGTTGAAATTGAATGATAAAGTCGCTGAAAGTGCAACAAAATTACATTGTATAGCGCATGTGAATTTACAAATATAATTTAATACTAATCGGATATTGTATGTATTTTACAAAGCTCACGGAATATCTCTCATCTAATTTCGGTACCATGATTGAGAACTACGTATCATTTCTCATTTTTACAATTTTATGTTTTGTAAAATAATTTACTTATATATAGATGTTGGGCAACCGCCGTTGACTGTTGGACAGCAGCTTAAAAAATCAATTCGACAGTCATTTAGAAAACTCAAAAAATTAAAACCAGCTACGAAATATACTTATACAGTAAATGAAGAAAAGGCAAAAGATAAAGAAGAGAATAAGCCTGTTGAAAAGGAGGAAGAAAAAGAAATTGTTAAACCGGATGATAAAGAAGAAATTCTAAAGGAAATTCAGCAAGAAGATGGAGAAAATATTGAAGAAAAAGATAAAGAAGTTAAAGAACTTGTTGAAGAAACGGATAATGCTGTAATAGCAAGTTATTTTAAATTTATTTAATTAAATACTATTATACATAATTTTATCAGGTGAAAATGTTGTAGAAACAAACGAGAACGAATTATTAACCATTGAAGTAAACCGAAAAGAACGACCCCTTTCAACAGTTGGAGCACTTTTAATTGTATATACTAGTTTGTCATCGTCAAATAAAGTACCTTGTCTATTTGCCGGTACAAATGCTGGAGCTATATTTGCATTTGAAATTTTATTCGAAGATGACATGGACGAATCTGTTAAAATAAAGTTATCTAAAGAATTGCATTTACAACACAAAGCACCTATTATTCTATTGTCTATTACCAATTCCAACCATGTACCGTTTATAAATCCTGCTGATCAAATTGGTTCTTATCAGAGGTAGAATATTTTATTTTTTTTTGTTATAATTTTCAGATAAATAAAGATTGTGTTTTCTTTACTTAAAATAATCTAAAATTGTTATTTCACAAAAACCTGTTGTTTCATAATATAGTGAGAAAATCACACCAATTTTATGTTTTGAAAATTTTATTTATTGTTTTTACAATCTCGTGCCTGTCAAAATTAATTTTAGTATGTTCCTTATTTTTTAATGTAGACATTTTATTGTTACATTTTCGGCATACATGTTCAAAATCAGATATATTTTATATGTGCTTATTATAGACAAGAATTAAAATTATAAAGCATGATTCAAATAAATAGGCCATTTCCGCAATGTTTATTAATTGGACATATTCGATATATAAATTTACTCGATCTTTTTTTTGAATCATTTTATTTTCCTGTTGGTTGCTTGATACTAC
>CAUHTR010006952.1:0-10276 GCA_959609185.1 Schmidtea polychroa | reverse complement strand
NAAAAAAAATGATCCGGATCAAAAAAACTGTTGAGAGGACAGTGGAAAAAAAAAAAAAAAAAATACCACTGTCCTCTCAGAGCAGTTTTACTATTTCATAAAATTTTTTATTTTTTAATGAGTCAAATTAACTCTAACTTTTCATAATACCATTTTCTTTTTTATTCTCTTTATGTTTTTAGTTTGAGGTTTTTGAGTTTGAGGCTTTAAAGATTAAAACAGTTAGAGTCATTAAGGGTGGTTGTTTTCAAAATATAGGGTTAAAATACTATAAAAGTATAAGTTTTGTGTTGTTTTTCTAATGGTTTAAGTGATTTGGAGGGTGGCTGTTTTGGTTAGGGATATAAACACACTACTTGCAGGTCGGGGTGGGGTCAAAAAAAAATTTGTTCAATTTAATTTTTAAAGGAAATGTAAACGAATTTATAAGTTAACTTGCTCTCTGGGGTAGTCATTAACGATTATATAATTCAAAGGGGCAGCTATAAAAGATTTTCACAAAGATAATATAAAAATATATACATATCATCATCATAATTGTAGGGACATACGGTTGAGCTTTAAAATTTTTGAAGTATTTATATAATATATATGACAATAAACATAAAAATTTTACGAACTAATTTAAGAATTATCTTATAATTAGGCAAATAGACACAAACTATGGATTATAATTTATTTTTATAGTATTTATATGACGGGTATATAATATGTATGACAATAAACATAAAAATTTTTGAAATAATTTAAGCATTTTATGATTATTCAAATAGACACAGAGTAAGGGTTATATTCTATTTTTATAGTATTTATATAACGGGTATATAATATGTATGACAATAAACATAAAAAAAAATTTTGAAATAATTTAAGAATCATTTTATAATTAGTCAAATGGATATCAAATAAGGGTTATATTTTAGTAAGTGCCAATGTGAAAATGCCTTTGGGCTATTAAATTCCGGCTAGGATTCTCTAAATATGAATTTTTGGGGGCCGTATAAGGAAAATATGATAGACCTACCGCATTGTATTTCCAATTAATTTTTGATGACATTATACAAAGTTCGTTTAACAATATTTTCGGGGGTGTTAAATTTATAAAAATTAAAGTATCATTACACAATGTCTTGGGTTTATTGAACTCGATATAGATTCGGGGGTTTTAATCATTAAACTTTCGATTAAACATAACTATAGATAGTATCAATTATAGTATATCAATAATATTCGATATTGAGCATTTTAAATATCTGAACTATTTCGTGTGATTAACCGACTACTTGAGAACTTTTGTGATAATTTAAGTCTGGGATATTTCCCTTTTAGATATTCCTAGTGATATATTTCTGATGGAATAGTTAAGTGTTTATTTTTGGTATGTCATTTACCGAAAGGTCGAATTAATTAAAATTTTCCTACTTTCCCGACTCAACTGAATACGGTACGATAGGCCTTATTGTATTATGTTTCCCGCGATTTCTTTCCCAAATTTTATTTCGTCCGCATAGTCCCTGTGACTATGCCAACTACCGGAATGGATTTACCCGCCCTACTCCTGGTTAGAAACCATTTGTTCGTGGCGACCTCCGGTTAAAAAAAATTGAAATTTTAATGCATGTAGGGTCGTAGACCCGAATTTGTGCATGTGGTCTATTAGTTGGAAACAAGGCTGATCAGCGTCGTGGATATAATCCGTCTACGACGACGTTGGTCACTCTTGTTCTGTAATAGTAGAATTAAAAAAGACAAAAAGTTAATCAATATAATGAACATAATAATAATGAAATACAGTTATGATATAAAATCAATCAATAGTCCTTACTTTCAGTATTACTCGAAGTTTCTAAGAAAAAATTTTTTGGCATACAAAAAGATTAAATTGTCACTAAAATGCGTCGGTATATATACCTATTTTGTACACGTGTATGTATTGATGCATTAAAACAAACTCGAATTCTTTTTATTCCAGAATTTTCTATTTTGTAATTTTGATATTTTTAATGGCGATTTTTTGTGCCATAATTTTTGTTTTTATTTCTAAATTTTTATTTTTTAATTATTTTTCGTTAATTTTACGTCCATGATGGATTTGGAACGGTTCCAGAACATTCTATATTACTTTTAATTTAATTTTTATTTTAATTGATGTTTTATGAATTTCTTTTTAAAAATTTTTTTTTATTTTTATCACTAATTTATTTATTTTTCTAAATTTTATTGTTTAAAGTAGCTTTTATGATGGTCATCGCCATTTTTATGGAATGTTCTGGGTTTTTCTGGAACTTTTTGCTGTTTTTACCATCTTTTAAGTTATTCGAGTTTGTTTTTTGTAACTCTATGTTTATTTGGTTATTTTTGAGTTAGATTTTGCATAACTTCTTGCTTTTGTATAATTTTATTTAATTTCTGTGTTTATATTTTTTGTTGTTTCCCTTTTAATCATTATTGTTTATTTGGTGTATTTTTAATATTTAACTATACTTTTTGCATGTTGTGTACCTACACATTTCAGTCACAATTCATAAGTTTGGGTCTAGAAATCAGTTCTAGCCCAACAATAGAAAATCTAAAAAAAAGGATTTAAAAATCAGAATAAACACATTTATTGAAATATTTAAATAGCATATATAAGTAGTTATTGGAGGCTTTATTTAGAATATTTTGAAATATTTTATTAGGCTTCTGGAAGCTAATTATAGAAGCTGTATAAAAAAATTTAAAATTTTTAATAATAATAATAATAATAATAATAATAATAATAATAATAATAATAATAATAATAATAATAATAATAAATAAGTTATTCTTATTTATGAAATTGTTATTTGATCTTAAAATTTACAAATAATTCATTCTATTATTTACATTCAAGAGATCCTTTAAAAGTCATTTATTTATTCACCATTTCATTAAATGAAAAAATTGCAAAATAAAGCAAATAAATACCCATGATTAATGCACCACTTAACAAAAAATGAAGCTAATTGTTATTTTATTATCTGCATTATTTTGTAAATTTTAATGTAATATAATGAAAAAGATTTATTAATTTTGTCAGTTTTATCTGTTCATACATTCAAATCTAGTGAGGAAAAAGATGCTGAAAAATATCTGACGGAATTTTACGATTATGACAAGTCAACGGGATCTCTTAAAGATTCATTGAAGTAACTTTAAAGTAATCCTTCTAAAAGATTTCATTGAATTATTATTAAGGGAACTGCAAAAAATGGCTGGAATAGAAGCTGATGGTAAATTATCAGATGAAGTTATTTCTCACATGAATAAAGGTCGATGTGGGGGTAAAGACAAAGACAGGAAAAGCAAAAGATTTGGTATAATTTTACAGTTTTATAAATATGACACTGTCATATTTTATAGTTGCTGCTAATGCGAAATGGGACCGAGGAGTAACATACAAATATTATCTTCATTTAGACTGGATGCCACGAACAATGTCTGAAGCAGAAGTTCGGTTAGTATTTAAATATTTCCAGTGCGTATATAAAACCATTTGAAAATTCTAGAAGAGCTATTCAGATTGCCTTGAGTTATTGGACTCAAGTGTCAAATATTGGTTTTGCTGAGGCTCGTGATAAAGCCGGTTGTATGTTTTCAGTTAGTTTTTCTGGAAGAGACCATAAAATGTACGATGTAAGTAATAACTTCCAACCAAGAAAAGATGCGAATCCTTTGGATAATGTTCGCGGTGGTATTTAAATATTATATTAAAACTTTTCAAATCATGTAAATTTTGAAAGGTGTTCTTGCTCATGCTTTCTTTCCAAGAAAAGGTAATTTGCATTTAGATAATGCTGAAACATGGACAGAAGGAAAAGATTCTGGCATAAATTTGAGAATCGTAACTGCCCACGAAATGGGCCATGCTATTGGTTTATACCACAGTAAAGATCCATCTGCATTGATGGCTCCATGGTATGGTGGTTATATTTCTGAAGCTAACTACAAATTACCAAATGATGATATTCTGGGAGCACAAAGTCTGTATGGTGCCAGAGGAAAGAGAGCTCTTCCTTTGAAAAAAAGAGACCTAGGAAAACTTCAGTCAAGATTGTGCAATGCTAAGAATTACGATGGAGTTTTTGAATGTAAGTTATCTTAATTTTAACTTCATATTTGTTTTCTGTTTAGTTTCCGATAATAAGGTATATGTAATTGCTGATGGTAACAATTTATTCCGACTTGATGGTACAAATGTTGATGAAACATTTGAGCCAGTCGAGATCAACGAAGCCTTGAAAAACGCAGATTCCATGTTCTACGATAAAGTAAATAAAAGACTCGTTGTATTCAAAGGTAAATCGAAAGATTATTTATTTTAATCTAAACAAAATAGCATAAATGAACTCTGAAAATTACAAATAACGTATCTCATATTATAGATTGTTAAGTTTATATTTATAGTATAGGATTTTTGATCTATTCGTGCAATCTTGACATTTAATAATGTTAATATTTCATTTAAATATTTTAATTTTGTCTTACTTTTTATTAAATATTTAATATGAATTCTAATTAAAGCTTGATTATGCGTTTATGAGTTTTTCAATCAAAATTATTAAATAGTGAAAGATGAAATTAACGTATAAATTGATAAAAATACAAATAAATTATAAATTAATAAAATTAAATGTCAAGGTCACACTAATAGATAAAAATACACTCATACCTCGCTATACGGCTGCTCTTTATACGGCTTTTCGCTATAACGGCCTACTTTAATTACGGCACTTTTTCGATTTATGGCCTAAAATGTTTCGTTATACGGCCAAAAAAAGTGTGGAATTGTATATGAAATTGTATCAAAATATTTGATTCGTTATGCGGCGTTTCGCTTTGCGGCCAACTTTCCTGGAACGTATCTAGGCCGTAAAGCGAGGTATGAGTGTATTCCATAAATATCTCAGTTATATCGATTGTCAAGTACTGTTCAATTTTCCTGAGACAAGATTATTTTAATTTTCAAATAATACGAAGATCGTTAAAACCAATAGGAAGGGTTGACAATTGTAAAGTCAGTTCATTTTAACATAATTAACTAAATTAACATAATGAATTTCAATAAATTAATTATTATCATTATTAAGGAGACAAAGTCTACTCGGCTTCTGGTTCCGATGTAAAAAATTTAAAAATACAAGAAATGAAAATTGGAGGTCATGGTGCATTTTTGGGGAAAAGTTCTACAGCTTTTGCTCGAGAAATTTCTGCTGAAGAAGGCATGCAATATTTTTGGCTGATTCAAGTAAAAATAATATTTTCATTTACTTTTTAAAATTTCGTTTTTAAGGACAATGAAGTTATTTCTGGCGAAGTTCAGCAAAACAAAATTATATTTGCAAGACGTGCTCGACCTTTGTCTGAAGTTATTACAATGAGTAACGGAGCTAAATTTCCTCCTAGTATCGATGCAGCTCTTTTGAGTGGGAAAAAAGATAGTTTACAATTATATTTGTTTGTAGGAAATAGGTTATAATTACAAAAATTTCAAACAATATTTTAAATATATTTTTTAGTTATTACATTGGAAAACCGACTGGTAGAAAACAGTTCCAATATTCTATTTCAGCCGATTATCCCAAATCTTACAAACAAGTTCTCAAGTGTTAATTAGACGCTTTGATAAATCTTTCCAAATAAAAATCTTTTTTTATCTTTTATTTTACGAATTTATATTTTAAATATTAATCATATATAAAAACACTTAAAGAAAATTATTATTACAATGTAGTAGGATTTAGTTAAATTACCTCTTAGAAAAAATATAAGGTTAAAAAAGAATTTTTAACGTAGGTTAAGTAGTTAAGTCAGTAGTAGGCAAAAAGTATGGCAATATCGCTTTAAGGACAGCTAAAGGTAAACAAAAGTAGATCAAAGTCGCCATAAAGTTAATAAGGTCAAATTTTCAGGGCAAAAACCTAAGTGAGTCTCATTGAAATAAATATGTAGGTCCTTTATTTTACTATATATGTATATCCATCGAATTTATTAAAGAGAACTTGAAGACTATAAATCAGTAATTATAATAATAATAATAAAAATAATAATAATAAGAAGAAGAATTTTGAATAAAATCATAATAATAATATTGTTCAATGAAATCCATTGGCGGGAACTCTGAAAATTTTAAAAAAACAGGATCAATTGTTAAGAAGGATTGAATTAATGATAAGTGAAATTCTAGCAATTAAAGGATCATTAGAATATCTGAAAACGGTTAACAATTCAACCTCGAGAATTTCAAACAATATGGCGGCAAATATCAGTACATCATTATTTCGATTACCAATGTTAATTTTAAATTATTTTATTGTTTAATAAATGTATAGATATGTTTTATTGTTTTATCACTAACGAAATACTGATTATTAAAATATGGACTTTTAGAAAAATACTAGGTTCAGATTAAACATTTGAGTATTGAATATTTAAATTATTAAAGAATAATTATAAAGTTAAACCGAAATATTCTAGCACCCACAATCATAACATTAATGATTTAATCATAAGACAGGTTGAAACAAATATTTGGCTTAAAAATTTGAAGAGAATAGGAACAAAGCATCAAAAGAGAATTGTATAGAAGTATAATTGTAAAATAAGTATAAAAAAAGAAAACAAATATCACATAAAAATGAGAATAAAACACAACTGGATTTTAAAGCAAGAAATAAGGATTTTGTTAAAGTTGATGAACCCTTTCAAGGCTCGTGGTATATAGAATATACAACAAATTGTAAATACATTTTCTATCAGCCTTGTAATTGCATAATTAAATTTGTTTTAATATGCAGATTTTGTGATAAAAATAGAATTTAAAAAAAACGTGATTTCTTTGTGTCAATAAAACTTCAAGCTATCGCGGCTATATCATGGACAAGATGATACCTATTTTCAATGGAGAAAGTGACGTTCAACAGTGGATTCAGAAAGTCAAGCTAGTGGCAAAAATTCAAAGAATCGTGGAGTTGGAATCAATAATTTCTTTATATCTAGATGGACCAGCTTTTGCAGTGTATCAGCATTTGAGCACAGAAGACAAAGGCAACGCATTGAAGATCGAACATACCTTAATCGATGTCTATTCGATCGATATGTTCCAAGCTTATGACCGATTCCGTGAACGAAGGTGGTGCAATGAGCCAGTAGATGTCTATTTGAATGATCTCAAAAACTTAGCATCTCTGGCCAAGATAGATAACGAAATCATAATTAAAAGCGCATTCATAATGGGTTTGCCAGCAGTGTCATCACAACAGTTACGATCCAATGCCAATATTCAGCAGATGTCTCTTGTTGAGGTCTTGAAACAGTCTCGTGTCTTAGTAAACTGTGACAATATGGAACTGTGTTCGGCTGTCGTGGGAAAACAAGACAAGAAAAAGAAATGCTCGTATTGCGGAAAGAATGGCCATCTAGAAGACGTTGTTTCAAGAAACAAGGAAAGAAGTGTTGGCTATGTGCAGAAGAGGGCCACATTGCAAAGGAGTGTACCAGGAATTCAGAGTCGGGAAATGCCAAAGGAGTAGCGCGTGCGCCAGCGTCTACTCTAGCACGAATATAATGGCGCTGCAGTTTATTTCAGTCATAATCAATGGGGAGTCCGTGAAAGCATTGATCGACTCGGGATGTTCCAAATCAGTTGTGTCAGCCAGAATTGCGAAGAAAAATTTATACGGAATGGGAGTATCATGACTGCGGATGGATCACTAGTCAGTGTATGCGTGATGTGAAAGTTCAGCTGATCGTTGGTGGTAGTTTATTGAGTGTTAATTGTGTTTCGTTGATGAAACTACCACTTAATGTTGAAATGATTTTAGGAATGGACGTAATAGGGATGCTGGGAGGTCTTAAAAATTGACAAGACCGGTGTATCTTTTCCAGGTATTGCAAATGTATCGTGCGTGGCTGAGAATCAGTTAAATGAGAATTTGCAAATTGAAGATGGTGATTTTTCGGCAGCATTCAGTGACGGCAAGTGGACGGTGAAGTGGAAATGGAAAGCAGGAACCAGCTGTACTATTGAATAGAATTTCAAATTATAAAATCGATCCAGGGCTGCAGCACAAGTTTGATACGGAGGTTGAACGGTGGATTCAAGAAGGATGGCTGATTCCAACGAAAGACGGTTGTGTATGGAAAAATTCCGTTATTGGCAGTAGAGCAAGCAACAAAGGAAAAGTTCGTCCAGTAATGGATTTTCGAGAACTAAATAATATGTTAGTAGCCATACTGGACAAAGTGATGTATGTGGCGAATCATTAAGGCGATGGCGAATGATGGGCGAACAGGTCATGTTAATTGATCTTAAAAATGCTTATCTTCAGGTACATGTTGATGAAGACCTATGGAGCACCAAAGGGTTAGTTACAAAGGGAACGGATACTTTTAACGAGACTCGGTTTTGGTTTAAATGTGGCTCCGAAAATAATGTCAACAATATTACGGAAGGTACTGAGTTTAAGAGAAGATATCAGGAAAGCAACGGATAGTTATATTGATGACATTATTGTCAACCAGTCAAGAATCAACGTCAATGAAGTAATAGGCCATTTAGCAGCATACGGGCTAATTACAAAGCCACCGGAAGAGTTTGATGATGCAAGAGTGCTAGGTCTCCAGCTTCAAACAAGTATTAACGGTCGTACGTGGCATCGTGGAAACATTTTTCCACACAGTGCGTTTACAACTATGTCAAGAAGGGAGTTATTTTCCCTCTGCGGTCAACTTGTAGGGCACTATCCCGTTGCTGGATGGTTAAGAGTAGCAAGTAGCTATATAAAACGACACAGTGCTGGAAGTAAGTGGGATGATACGATTGGAAAAATCGCGTTAAAAATGGTTAACGAAATGATGTATCGTGTGAAAGAGAGCGATCCCGTGACTGGTGAGTGGCACGTAAACAAGGACGGATCTACGATTGTCTGGTGCGATGCGAGCAATCTGGCATTAGGAGTTGCGTTAGAAATATCAGGAAAAATCGTCGAAGATGCATCATGGATGAGGAAGAAAAACGATTTTGCTCATATAAACCTTGCAGAGTTAGACGCTGTGATAAAGGGAATTAACTTAGCCATCAGCTGGGAAAGAAGCAACTTAGTTGTAGTAACAGATTCCGCTACCGTCAGGAGTTGGATAGATTCAGTTTTAACGGATACTGCCAGAATCCGAACTCATGGAATTGCTGAGATGCTAGTCCGAAGACGTCTGCAGATCATTTGTGAATTACGAAAAAAGCTATGACTTAACGATCTCGGTCGAGTTAGTCCCGACAGATAAAAACAGAGCAGATGCACTCACAAGAGTCAGTAATAAATGGCTGACATGGGTTAAATCGTGTGTCGAACCAACTGCAAGCACCGTTGCTGTTGTGAACCAAGTGTTACGAGAAAGTCATAGACAGCACCATTTCGGTGCCAAGAAGACGTTGTATTTTGCAAAGCAACTTTGCCCGGACGTTACACTTGAAGATGTGAAGGCTATAATTAGTGAATGTTCAGAATGTCAATCTATCGATCCGGCGCCTGTAAAATGGGAGCATGGAGAGTTAAGCGTTAAGGAAACGTGGAAGAGACTGGCTATGCATGTTACACACTATCTAAGTAAGCTTTATTTAACTATGATTGATTGTGGACCGGGTCGTTTTGCTCTGTGGAGAGAAATAAGAGGTGAAGACGCGGAGACCATTACACGGAATCTTGAACAGATCTTTAGAGAACGAGGTTCCCCTGATGAGCTGTTGATTGATAATGCGACATCATTTCGTTCGACACAAATGAAAGTACTGTGTCGCAAATAGGGTGTGAAATGTGTGTTTCGATGTGCTTATCGGCCATCAGGAAACGGAATAATAGAACGGAACCATCGTACAATTAAAAGCATTGGCAGCAAGAACCAACAAGGGAATATTGGAAATGGTATATTGGTATAACCTTGCACCCAATGACAAGTGCGGAACGCCGCCGTCTTCATCAGTGTTTTCATATTGCTGGAAAGGAGTTGGCGCTTGTTATACAGAAGAGAAGACACAGGACACGTCGTTCCAATATCGAATATTATGCTATATCATGATTTTAATATATAACTAGTGTATAATGCGACCCACAGGGTTAAAAAAGAAACTATTACATAATAGTATATAGATTGTTTGACTGAATAATTATATCCAATTCATCAAAAATAAAGAATTCAATAAAATAAAATATTCAATAAGATAGATTTTTTATGATAACTATTTTGATCATAGTAAGCA
>CAUHTR010006950.1:0-13040 GCA_959609185.1 Schmidtea polychroa | reverse complement strand
CTGACGAATAAATTAAATTATAATTTCTGCTTTTAATATTAATAATAATTTTAGATAAAATAATAGACGATAATATTTTATATTAAAAATGAATAAATTCTATTTAATATTCTCATAATTTTTTAAAATTTTATAAAATATAAATATTTTGAAAATTAATAATATTTTTATGATAATGAGACAGAAATAAAACTCATTTGCAAAATTAATCAAAATTTGAATAAAAAAAATATTGGAATCAGATTAAAAGTTGATTCGTACTTTTGAGCTTATGAAAATTAATATAGAGGCATTAAACGATAATCAGAAGAGACACGGTCCAGCCTCTACTCTGGGTATGACTTGCAGTTCCTGAATTTTCTGCTTCGTCCTGAGTGATGTATCAGTTTGGGCATTGTCATATGGTAGGATTGCTCTACCGCCATTCAACAGCCTTGTTTAGCGAATGCTCAAAGCATCATGAATTCGCTGTAAATGTTTAGAATCAAGGTTACCATCGATAACTTGACCATTCGGAACAAGTTTCCCGTGCACAGTTCACACATAATCCCACCAAACACATAACATCACTTCTTTTCGAAGCGACCTGGAGCAACAACTTGATGAGTTAGCTGGTATACACTGCTTACCTCCACTAGAATTACGAAAGAAAACCTACTTTTGGTCTCCTGTAATATTTACCTTCTAGGAACTGCTGTCTCACGAGTTGTTGAGTAGTTCACAGGCAAATATCAACTCTTTTAATTACGCCAAACCCCCAACAATTTCTTTTATCATTATAAACTGTAGTGTATGTTATTATTATTATTTCTGTTGTGCATGCGTTATTATAATTAATTATAATTATTATAAGAACTTATTTCAATTTTCACACCTGATTCCTTTTCCATTGGCATTGTAATTGTTAGAAAATTTTTTAGAAAGATATCGATGTTTTCTTTGTAAATTAACGAATTTTCGGAACAGCCTTTTTCAAGTGATTATTATTATTATTATTATTATTATTATTATTATTATTATTATTATTATTATTATTATTATTATTATTATTATTATTATTATTATTATTATTATTATTATTATTATTATTATTATTATTATTAATATTATTATTATTATTATTAATATTATTATTATTATTATTATTATTATTATTATTATTATTATTATTATTATTATTATTATTATTATTATTATTTGTTCGAATCACCTATATGACAAATTTTTCTGGTTTTTATAACAATATCACTGAATGAATGATTACAGTTAAAAAAAACAAAGACAAAGACAAATCAAAATGAAATGAAAAAAATTATTTTTCTACAGCTCGTCTAGAATAATTAATCGAATGGGACGGAATCGCCAAGAAACCCAAAACCCAAGAAATAAAACAGAAATCGGATAAAATATTTGAGGCTAATCAGAGAACATAAGAAAAAAGATATTTTAAGTGAGGGAGAATTTTCAAGATTATAAAAAACCGAATTTAGACATTGGGAGAATTTATTGTAGATCAAAGAAGCGAAACCATAAAGCTAAAGTAATGAAAACAATCAAGTTAATTGTGCTAAAATAATAAACTTAATCAGAAATCAGATGATTGTAAGTTTTTACTATTCCTCATGAAGTTTTGTAAAAATATTCTGATATATATGAAAAATAGACATTGATCAATAGTCGCAATGAAAACAAATGAAATGTTAAAAGATCAAGAGTAAAAAGGGATTTCACTAAGTGTACTTTTATTTATTTATTCAAAAAATTTATCAAACATTTCCAAAATGTTGTGTAATAAATAAGTGCAAATATTGAAAAGTATTTTCAAAAAGAAAGTAGAAAATAACTTCTATTTTTTCATGAAAAAATAAAAAATTTTTAATAATTGTTTCTAATGACACTGATTGCCCTGAAATATCGCTCAGACTGTCTATTGAAAAATTAGTTAATTTCCTATTTTTTATCATTAATAATTTGATTAATTTAAAACGAAAAAAATAACTAAAGATCTTTTAAGAAAATTCAAAATATTTTTAATGTTAATAATAGTTGTTAAAATCATGTCAAGAATAGGAAAGAATTATTGTTATTAAGTAAATTTCCAAATCATAAAACTTAAGATTTTAAAATGTTTAAAAAATAAGGAATTCCATGGATATTGTTAATAATTGAAGTCTAATTTCCTAAAAATATATTAAATCTGATATTATTCAAACTACCGATTTATATGGCAAATTAATTAATTTAATAATAATGATAATTATGCGTGCCAGCTTTTATACTAACTATATTTTTATTTTATAATAATATTTGATACTTATAATACAATATATATTTTATTTATAAATTAGTTATTTAAATATCCCTAACATCTCCCTAGTTTAAAAGGCTTTAACCATTCAACGTTGCGAATTATAATTTTTCCATCTCTGTCTTGTAATTTGTATGGATCTTTCTAACAACGACAAAAGGTCCTGTATATCGGTCTTATTCTTTAATTCTCACGTCTATTTTAACTAAAGCTTTTTCATTTATATCGAATTCTCGGTGTATCCGGTTCTCATTTTTATAAGTTTTTATAATTAAAATTTCTTTGTTTTGATTGCACTTCCTCCACTATTTTACTTCTATCGTTGTATATTCTTTTATTATTGTTCCATTCTCTAGATATCCGGGAACCAAATACTGCTTCTGATGAATTCTTTCCAATTGTGCTTTGAATAGAGGCATTTAAAGTAAACTCAATTTCAGGTAACACTTCAACCCAATTCCTCTTAAGTTTATCTCTTAATGATGTACTGATAAAATCTCGTATTGTTCGAAATTGTCTTTCAATCAAACCATTAGTGTTATGATGATAAGAGCTAGAAAATTGCAGCTGTATATTGTGATTCTTTGCCAACTCTTATCAAATTACACTCAAATGTTTTTCCACAATAAACATGAATAACTCTCGGTGCCCCATATTTTAATATCCAGAATTTCACAAAAGTATCCGCTGTAGTTTTTTCGTCTTGTTTGCTACTGCTGTCAACGAAATGTATCGACTACACATATCTATAATTCCCAAAATATATTTCTTTCCATGAATGTTTGCCTGCAAGTCCACATAAATCTATCGCTTTAACCTCGAACGGTTCCACTACTTGTGTTTTTACAATTATTTCTTTTGTTTTTGTTGTCAAACTTTTATGTTTCTGACATATTTCACAACTTTATATATATATATTGAGTCGCGATTAATTTAATACCTCCATATCGTAATTAACTTTTATATAATCGATTATCTTCTTACATCCAGCGTGACACAGCATTTTGTGCATGTCTTTAACAAATTCTATTCTATTTTCTTTTGGAATTCAAATTTTATATTCTTGTTAAAATTAAATCTTCGTTTATTTTAAATCTTGTAGTCTCATTTTTATCAATTGCTTTTCTCATATGTTCTATCTCTTCATTTCCTTTTTGCCATTGAAATCCATGTTTAGTAACTGTCATTATCAGCAATCTGGTTTTTACTTTCTCTGTCTTGGCATCTTCATGAATTTCTATACACTGTGTACATCTCCTACATTTATCTCTCGATAACGCATCAGCGTTCGAATGGTCAATTCTTTTTCGATATTTAATGTCCATATCTAAACTACTCAAGAATTTTATCCATGTCTGAAATTGTGCCGTTATAGGTTTTTTAGTTGTCGTCATAAATGTTATAGCCTTGTGGTCCGTTCTTAGCTGGAATCGCTTGCCGTAAAGATAGTGCTTAAAATGCTGTGCAGTAATAAATTGCTAAAAGTTCCTTTCTCGTGATACAGTATCCTATTTCATGTTTACTCATCGTATGTGAACCATGGCAATAACAGGTTCATTACCTAGATCATCAATCTGTGATAGAACAGCTCCAATGGTGTCGAAACTAGCATCCGTATCCAAAATAAATTTTTGGATAAATGTTTGAATAATTATCTATAAACTTTCTGTAATAATAACACAGTTCTAAGAAACTCCTCAATTGTTTTAAACATTTTGGTCTTTGAAACCCTTTTATAGGTTCGATTTTCGCTTCATCGACTTTAACACCTTCACAAGTTACAATGTGACCAAGAAATTTTGTCTCCTTCGCCAAAAATTTGCATTTTTCAGGATTTATTCTCAATCCTGCTTCTTTTATTTTTTCTAATACTTCATTTATTCTTTTTATATGATCTTCTTTGTCTTTTGAGAATATTAAAATATCATCTAAATACACTATAACAATTTTCCATAATAAATTTACTAAAACCATATTCATTAATTTTTGGAATGTAGCTGGAACAGCGGTAATTCCGAATGGCATTCTATTAAAGCAGAACTGCCAGATCTTGTTGAGAACGCTGTGTTTTCTTGCGAATTTGCTGTCAATTCAACCTGATAATACGCGCTTCCAACATCAATGGTGCTAAAGTACATTGATCCATTTAGTGAATCTAACATCTGTTCGATATTAAGCATTGGGAAGATTTGTCTTTCTGTCATTTTATTTAAATTTCTAAAATTTAAACATAATCGAATATCATTTTTCTCCCTCTTCCAGGCACATACTAACGGCGTATTCCATGGTGAGTTACACTTCCTAATTATGCCGTTTTCTTCCAAATTCTTAATAGCTTCTTCAATCTTTTCTTCTAGGTGAGCTGGTTTTCTTCTTGGGTTCAAATGGATTGGTCCTTTAACAGTTTTAAAATCATGCTTTAATAGATTGGTTTAGCCTATATCCCACTTATCTATCATAAATACTTCCGCTTTTTTTTATTACTCCATAAAGCTTGTTGTCACACCTTAATCCTATTAATTCTATTGCTCTTTTAAATAGAAGTTCATCGCTCGTTCTTTTCCCAAATTTGGCTTCAATGTTGCATATTTCTATATTATTATTATTGCGCTATTATTTTCGATAACTTTCATTAATTTAATGTCAAACCTACGTAATAAATCGATTCCTCCAATTATCGATGGAGATACATTTTCAACTACTACAAAAACAATATTTTCTTCTCTATTTCCTATATTTATTCTAAGCTTGAGTCTTCCCAAAGTTTTTAATGAACTACCATTTGCGCACCAAATTTTGTCTCCGTATTCGTTTAAAACTGGATTTCCGATCTCTTTTGTAATCGAACTATCAATCACATTCATTCTAGCTCCTGTATCCAACAAACAATCCTTTAAGTAATTAGTTATGCCTATTATTACACTTGGACGTCCACCCATTTAATCATAAACAATATTATACTGATCCTTCTTCAAATATGTTCACTTCTATTTTGTATTCTACAGTCACATGTATCAAATATTCTATCCCTTTCATTATGTGCATAAATCATATTTCCTGTTTTTTTAAATACTATTCACTTTACTACTAATACTATTTTTATATTTATGTTTACTTATACATTTATACTGGCACACATAAAATCGTCATTATTACCTATTTATTCATTGCTCTGATCATCTCGCCTAAAGATGGAACTTCTTGGTTTGGGTAGTCTTCGTCTTGACCTGAGATCTTTTCGTCATTCTCTGCTAGATCAGTTTAAAACTCGGCTACCTATATCCATCTTGGTGGTCCACGCTCGTCTGCGTATCTCATTCTGTCTGTCTGATTCCAGTATTGAAATCGTAAGTGGCCTCTTCTACCGATTCCTGAGCACGATATTGATGGGTAACCTCTTCTGCTGTGTCCAATATCTTTACACACAAAACATCTCAACTCTGCATTCTGTGCTCTCTGATTGCACTCTCTGGATTGGTGCTCTACTTTTCCACATTGGAAGCATTTCTGAACCCTTGGTTTCCGACATTCTCGAATCATATGACCCACCTCCTGATAATTCCAACATATAATAACTGGTCTGTTTCTAACATGCTTTCATCCTCGGTGTTGAATCATATCTTTGTTCACTCCGTTCACTAATAGCACACTTTGCACTAGAAATTCAATATTAGAATTTAGACTAAAAATGTAAAGTAAAGTGTCTAAATTTTATTCTGTTAGTTTTAAGTTGTAAATGACATATATGCACATCGAACGCGTTGAACAGGTTGAACATGTGTATATTTTAAGAATTTACAAGATTGTTTAACTGAAAGAATTTCCTTTTCCCTCGATTTGCCTCACTTTTAATAGAGATACAAAAATGTCGTAGTCATCAAAATGACCTGTCTCAACAAGCAGAATAAATTAGGAAAATGAAATTTTTAAAATTCTCAGATCATCAATCAAAGACACTATAAACTATACACCCATGGAGGTGGATGCATACATAAATTTGGTTGAATAAAATAGGTCTTTTATTAATGGTGTTTTTTGTTAATTAGATGTTGAAATTAAGTTAATGAAATTATAATTTTGTAAACATAAAAGCCTTTTCGGTGCTGTGTGAGATAATGAGACCATCAAACCTAAGAAGTATATTATATAAAGAAAAACGAATTCGGAACACCACATTATCATTGAATTGAAAGAGGTGCTCATTACCAAGGTGGTTTCTATTCAGAAGTGAAATTTCAACCTATCCATTGTCAGTCGTATGTTTACACATATATTGTAACCAAGAAGGAAACGTTTGTATAACTTCTGCAACGGAAACAACTAAATCTTAACTATGTCACCAAATTAACCTAATATCAAACAATCTTAACACCAAGTGTATAGAATCTGGACAACGATAAAGAACAAAAAGTATTTCTAATCATCAGTACAATGTCAATTTGGAAACCTAATAAAATTCATAAAAATCAAGAGAAACAAACAGATCTGAAGTGCTTATGCATTCACTGAGATATCTGAGAAAATTTCCAAGGTATTTCCTCAAACTTAGTCAATAATTTAAGTCATTATTTCGAACAATAGTTGATCGCTATTTCAAAATTACTAGCATCACCACAAGATGCTATAGTTATGCATCCAATTATTGCCAAATGGGAGGGAAATAATGTAAAAAAGTGAGTAAAACCGTAACCAATCATCAATAACAAATGGCAGATTTTATTACTATTAAATAAACAACATTAGACATTTGAGAATTATCATATTTTAAAGCTCTTCTAAAAATGGTTTTAGTTATAAAAATTTCGTTAATTCAACAACTTCAATAAGTTTTTAATTAAAGTTTTTGGATTATTTTTAAAGTTAAAAGTTCATTATATTTAATAAAAAATCACGACTCGAAAAATATTCTTTGTTTAAACATATCAATAAAGGATACTTTAAATAATTGGATTATAATTACAAATTTGTTCATTAAATAGCATGTTATATTAATAATTAAAAAGTTTATTATTAGATTACAAATTTAATAAAGATTTTACAGTATAAATAATTTTAGATAATCTTATTTGCTTTATAAATGATTTTACATTTACTACCAGAAATACTGAAGAAAACATTCATATTTCATGTTCTTTTAATATTAACATTTGTAATTAGTGGGACATGCATGTTTCCCTTAATGATGTTAACATCATTTTGTTTTTGGACTTATAACCGTCCGTTGTATCACAAAATTATATATCATTTATGTTATGTCGTTTGGTGTCGTATGTATATTTACTTATACTAAACTTATTAGTTGATATGCTTTTCTAGAATTTACTTTCATTGCTCAATGGTGGGGAAAGTTAAAAATTCGTCTATATATAGACAATGAAAATGTTGAATATCTTGGTAGTGAAAATGCATTGATAATTATGAATCACAAATACGATATCGATTGGTTGATCGGTTGGCAAATGGCTGAGCAGTACGGCTGTTTAGGGGTTGGTTTATAAATTATTGTTATTTATAATATCAATACAATTTTTCATTTTCTTATTTCAGTTGAAAAATAATTTAATACAAAATGAAATATTTGACCTCAAATTACACAAATGTTTTTATCTATTAATATGGCCTTGAATTTTAATGTTTTTCTAATTGAAATTTTTTTGACTTTGAACGTGTTAATTTTATATTTTATTTTTTAATAATTTTATTCTAAAAATGTAATTAATAAACTAATTTCAATGGAGTTCGGAAATTCCACTTCTTATTTATTATTACAATAATAATAATAATTTAAGCCTTCTGCTGCAAATAATGTATTTAATGAAAATATTTTCGACTATAAGATAGTCCTTTTATTGTTTTAAATAATAAATGCTGCTACCAAGAAATCATCATTTTATAATAATAGTAATAATAATAATAATGATAATAATAATAATAGTAATAATAATAATAATGATAATAATAATAATAGTAATAATAATAATAATGATAATAATATTAAACAAGTAAATGAAAATATAAGCTTTTATGCCTCAATAATCTAATCAATGTTATAATATTATCGAAATTGCTAATGATTATTGTTCTAATCGATAAATATTTCATTTTATTAAATATATATGTTACAGTGAATTTGTATGACCAGTGAGAATATATTTTCGCTAAACCGGTCAGTGAATGTATATCTAACAATGAAGATACAAATTCACTGGTTACATTTGTATTCATTGACAAGCCGTGTGGAAATATTTGGCCTTAAGTGTCGATGTGTCGCCCTACCAACTCGGGTAGTCTACACACTAGAAATAACTGGAGCGGTTGACCGATAGGTCCTAATTTTGAGAAATCAGAAAGAGCATTTCCATCGAATATAAGAATTATTTTGATAACTAAACCGTAAAATAACTCGAATTGAATCCATTTCCATATTATTATTTATTATTATTATTATTATTATTTTTAATATTTATTTTTATTATTATTATTATTATTGACAAGGACTATCTTATAGTCGAAAATTCTTTCATTATTTGCAGCAAAAGGCTTAAATTATCATTTTATTATTATTATTTTTATATTATATTATTATTATTATTATTATTATTATTATTATTATTATTATTATTATATTAATATTTTTAATATTTATTATTATTATTATTATTGTTATTATTAATATTATTATCATTTTTATTATTAGTATTAGTATTATTATTATTATTATTATTATTATTATTATTATTATATTATTATTATTATTATTATTATTATTATTATTATTATTATTATTATAAAGTGATGATTTCTTGGTACCAGCATTTATTATTTAAAACAATAGTGATAATTTAAGCCTTTTGCTGCAAATAATGTATTTAATTAAAATATTTCGACTATAAGATAGTTCTTATCAATCTCCTGGAATTTAGCAATGTTCTTCCCCAAAATACCTTTCAATCTTTCTTTTATTTCCTTTCTCTTAATTCTCATTGGTTGTAAATATAATGAATATTTTTATTAAAAACTTTTAAAATTTTACTGAAAATTAAAATTAAAAATAACAAAATAAAATAAATACCATTTAAAATTCCAAAATGACACAAACTAAAAATTTTTAAATTTTTTTATATAGCTTCTATAATTAGCTTCCTAGAAGCCTAATAAAATATTTGCAAAATATTCTAAATAAAGCCTCCAATAAACACTTATATATGCTATTTAAATATTTCAATAAATGTGTCAATTTTGATTTTCAAATCCTATTTTTATAAATTTTCTATATTCTAATTATTACTTTTATTACTTTTTAATTATTACTTTTTTTAAATTTCTTTATATATTGTCAGTTATTCTCAAGGTCAAGTGACAACAGATCAAATTTATGATTTCATTGATTTCTTCTTTAGTGTTGATCTTTGGCTGTCTGTTTATGATGAGAATTGCTTCTTTGAATCTGACATTTTTCTTTTGGATGTTTCCATTAGCTATGATTTCTATTGAAATATTTTTTCTTTCCTCTGTTGGCTGACACTGCCGGAGATGTCTGCCCATCGAGGATGTTCCACCAGGATCTAGATGTTCTTTAACTCTTTGGTGCAAGGTCCTGAATGTACTTCCAATGTAGATTTGATGCAATAGACGATGATTTTTCTAAAGCACATATCTTTCGGTGTCTGGCAGTTTTCCATTGTGCAATTGTTTTCTCTATTTATGTTGCCTGCTAGAGCCCTTCTCAATGTCCAGGATTTATGTGCTATCCAAATTGGAAGGCCGGTACGTTTAAGTTCTTTCAGGATCTTGAAGTCGAGTGTGTCACTGATGAATGGGATATTCAGATGGAAATATTTCTGATTCTTTTGTGTTAATTCCCTAGATCTTCTTGGGGTAGAATTCATTCTTTCAATGTCCTCACCTTGGTATCCGTTTCGGTGTAGGATTTTATTGAAATTTGATTGTTCTTTAAAGTTTTCGTTTTTTTTTCGTGCATCGATTGGCTATTCTTCGTTTCTCGTTTCTTATGACATGTACTTTCTGTAATTATGGAAGCGCTGATCTTTGGTGCATAAATATTTCTTTGCGAGCTGGTTTTCTGTAGAACCCGTATGTTGCAGTATTTGATTCTATTTTAATTCTCAATCCAATAAATTGAGGGATCCATCTTCTTCCGGATATTCGATTTCGAACTTAATATCTCGGTGAGCCGCATTTAATGTATGAAATATTTCCTCGGCTTCTTTTCTGCTTTTGGTTGTGATAAAGATATCATCTGCATATCTTGCATAGAACCGATGGGTTGTATGGTCCTCAGTGTCTGTCGTTCGAGGTTATCCATAAAGATGATTGCTGGCAGTCCTGATATGCGAGAACCCATAGGCAGACCTTTAACTTGTTTATAGATATTTTGCTCAAAGGTCAAATAGGTGTTCTCGAGGATAACAGTAAGTAGTTTGGTGATATTCTCGATATTCATTTCCTTTATTAACCCTCCCAGAGGGCGCGTTGGGTTTCACAGACCCAGACGATCTTTTTTTGCGTAAAAAAAATTTTTGTGGCGTAGCATCAATTCAGAACATTCTGTAGCTGATTCATTTCAGCTTTACTTTAATTTCGACCAAAATCATTAATACATTATTAAATCATTATAATTTTAGACAACAGTCTTTACTATTTTTTACTATTTTTATTTGATGTTGCCGAGGTGTTCGTAACCAGCTTCACAGTAACGATTCTTCTCTATAATGCAAATCCTCACCACTTGTCACTTGGTAAGTAAACGTATGGTTTTTTGCTGCAAAGTATATATGTTACAGTGAATTTGTATTACCAGTGAGAATATATTTATACTAACGTTTCAGTGAATTCATATCCGAATACGTTTTCACCAGTGGAAATATATTTCTACTGGTGAAAATATAACTTCACTACCAAGTTTTAGTGAATGTGTATTCTACCCTAACCTATAATTGAATGTTAGTTTGTTTTTTTTGTTTTCATTTAAAATACGCATCTAAGTAGATTAAGATATGGAAATGAATTCAATTCGAAGTTATTTTACGGTCTTAGTTATCAAAATAATTTTATATTCGATGGAAATGCTCTTTCTGATTTCTCAAAATTAGGACCTATCGGTCAACCGCTCCAGTTATTTCTAGTGTGTAGACTACCCGAGTTGGTAGGGCGACACATCGACACTTATGGCCAAATATTTCCACACGGCTTGTCAATGAATACAAACTCACGAAATGTAACCAGTGAATTTGTATCTTCATTGTTAGATATACATTCACTGACCGGTTTAGCGAAAATATCTTCTCAAATTCGGTCATACAAATTCACTGTAACATATATATTTAATAAAATGAAATATTTATCGATTAGAACAATAATCATTAGCAATTTCGATAATATTATAACATTGATTAGATTATTGAGGCATAAAAGCTTATATTTTCATTTACTTGTTTAATATTATTATCATTATTATTATTATTACTATTATTATTATTATCATTATTATTATTATTACTATTATTATAAAATGATGATTTCTTGGTAGCAGCATTTATTATTTAAAACAATAAAATGATAATTTAAGCCTTTTGCTGCAAATAATATATCTAATGAAAGATTGACAAGTACTTTCTTATAGTCGAAAATTTTTTCATTAAATATATTATTTGCAGCAAAAGGCTTAAATTATCATTTTATTGTTTTATTATTATTATTATTATTATTATTATTATTATTATTATTATTATTATTATTATTATTATTATTATTATTATTATTACCACCTCTCCGGGGCTTAACTATTATTTTTTGGACGACTAAAGTAAAATTGAATATGCACAAAAATTATGTCGACTCCTCGCGGCAGCCGTTACAACTAACACTCTTCGCGCCAAAACATCGCTACTGCGGAGACGATCGACACACAAATTTGATTGCACCGTTCATATTAGCACGTGGATAGAGAATCTCTCTTTGTGTCTGTTCAGTCAGTGCTACATTGATGATATCTTAGTGCTAGTTTGATAATCCGTGTTGATCGATGATAAATGGTAGTTATATTGATAGCTATATTACACGTAGTCAAATTAATGCTGATTTTAATAGGCTGATAAAAATTCTATTCTATTAATATTAGTGCCGATACTAGGGTTGTCACCTCTCTGGGTTTTCAGTGGGTTATCTCCGGGCGAGACCCAGATCTGAGGTGGCAACCCTAGTAGCTGGATTATTACATATCAACAATTAAATGATAATATAAACCTTTTGCTGCGAATAATATATTTCGTTTTGAATTGTAAATGTATTTAATTAAAAAATTTAAATTTTAAATTCTTTACAAAAAGAGTTTATTATTATTTTTAACCTATGAGAAGTAAGAAAATGAAAATAAAAGGGAAGATCAAAAAGTATTTGAAAATAGAAGAAACCAAATTTCAGTAAATTGACAAGGACTATCGTATAGGTCGAAAATTTTTTCATTTGTATTAAATATATTCGCAGCAAAAGGCTTAAATTATCATTTAATTGTTTAATATTATTATTATTTTATTATTTATTATTATTATTGTATTTATTAAAAAATTGGCTATGAATCAGTAAAGATATCGATGTTTTTTATATACACGAATTTTTGGCATACCCTTCAAGTGATTTCGTGAATATAAAAAAACGCCGATATCTTTCAGATACTGATTCATAGTCAATTTTTTAATATATACAATGCCAA
>CAUHTR010006949.1:0-10219 GCA_959609185.1 Schmidtea polychroa | reverse complement strand
NAGGAATATTTTGGATCTCTGTTTAAAAGACCAATGAGACCTTGATTTTTCCCATCATTGCAGGCGCTCCGTCTGTCGCAACACTTACAAGTTTATCACGCGCCAATTCAAACTTGTCCATCACCACATCAAACGCAGTTTTGACATCGATACCGCGAGTTGTTTCTTTAAGAGCTACTAGGTCTAAAATTTCTTCCTTTACTTTTACGTCAGAAGATACAAAGCGGACAAAAACGGCTAATTGTGGAACATCCTGAATATCAGTAGACTCGTCGAGAGCTAAACTGAATGCTGTACAATTTTTTAAATCACACATCAAATTATTTTCAACATTTTCGCTAATTTGGCCAATTCGACGCGCAGTTGTACGACGTGACATAGGAATACGTGAGATCAATTTATGTAGTTTTGAGTTATCCGGATCCAAAACTTTAATCACTTCTTCCAAGTTTCTCTTAATAAATTCACCTTCTCCATATGTACGTTTAGCACGAGCTATATTCAAGCTATCAAAAAACTAGCTTCGTTGGCACTGTCATCTTCTCGACTAAAAGAAGACATTAGTCCTTGTTGGTTTTGAAGCCCTGATTGCAATGACTTAAGTTTTTCTGTTCGCAATTTTGAATTGAGTGGATATTGAATTGATAAGGGTGGATGACTTACTTCATAGTGTCGACGTAAATTGGTTACTTTGTAGTTGGAAATTGTAACTTTACAAATAAGACACAACGATTTACCATTATTGTCAATAAAAAAAAACTTTTCTGTCCATTCTTCTTGAAAAGTTCTATTTTCTTGTTTGTATTTTCGTTTTTTGATGTTTTCTGAGGTCATTGTAATAATAAATTTGAATAACTTATATTACTGAAATTTAAACAAAATAATAAAAAGACATAAATTTAATTTTAATTAATTTAAAATTTTAAAATGCTTCATAAAAAATCTTCTTACCAAATTTTTCAAAAAACACGAATAGAAAACTATACTAAAATATACAAACGACCGCAATATTGTACAAACAAAAATACTAACTAATCAAAATTCACTAAATTTCACTAAATTTATTTTCATTGCTTCTCTCTCGTTGTTATAACAAAGCGCCGCCTACTACAAAATAATTTTAAAAAGCAGTAAAATGTGAAAAACAATGTTTCGTTAATTTTTAACATTTATGAAAATACAATTGCAACAAAAAATTTTTTTTTAAAAATTCAGTTGAAAAAATTTCAAAATAAAAAAATCGAATTCAATTTTCAAATTCAATTATCAAAAATTCAATTATCAATGAGCCGCAGTTTACTCAACGAAGAGCCGCATGCGGCTCTAAGAGCCGCACTTGCCCACCGTTGTTATATATTATCAATGTTATATATTATCAATATTATAAATGCTGACTAACAGTAATATTTAAGAACTTGAATAATGATCTCATAATTATATAAAATCAAAATTCAAGTCCTAAAAATTACTTCAATTCAAAAACTTACCTTAAAACGATTTTTGAAAAATTGAAAAAATGAAATTAAGTTAACATTGTCATATAATTGGTGACTCACCTCAGGTGGTGTGCACACCAACGTATATTATAGACAATGTTAACTTTCGCAGTTAGGTGTATAAAAAAATTGCCTCTTGTGTGTGTGCGCACCACAACATGTAAATGCAATCAATACACCCAATTCCAAAATTGAACATTGTCTACACGTTGGTGTGCACACCAGTTGAGGTGACTCACCATTTATGTGACAATGATTACTTAACTTCATTTTGTCAATTTTTAAAAATCGTTTTCAGGTAGGTTTTTGAATTTTAAGTAACTTTTAAGACTTGAATTTTGATTTTATATAATTATGAGATCATTATTCAAGCTCTTAAATATTACATTTAGTCAGCATTTATAATATAAATTATTTTTAATTAAATTTCAGGTGTTTTTTAGGAATTTTATGAAATTAATTGAAATTATTTTGATATAATGTAAGTCAAATATATTTTTAACTATAAACAAATAAAGTAATCACCTAAGACATTTATTTTTTTAATACAATTAGGAAAGAACCGGCTTACATGGATAAAATAGTTTTTTAAATTTAAGCCGACTTTTGTCATTTTGTGTAATTCTATGAAAATATTAATTCCTTTTTAATTTTATGTTTTGTATTTTAATGAATAAATCTTACATTGCCAGATCTTCAACTTGGCAAAAAGGTAACGTTTCCAGAGAAATATCTGAAAATCTAAAGAAATATTAACTTCATAAATATTTTATAAATATATCTTACAATGTTTATCATTTTTTTCTACAGATCAAAGTAGAGTTGTCCAATTTTAGATAAAAATAATAATATGTTAACAATATGTTACTCAATGTTTAATTTCGGAAAAAAATGCTATAATAAATTTGCATGGATTTTTCATTATGTGTTTTGTGTTGGTATGTTTAATTATTTTTCTGTCACTTTTTTGACTCCTATAAAAAATATGTTACCTTTCAGAGCATTAAATTTTTACACACATGTAAGTTTGAGTGTTCCTATACTATAAATTTATTGATTTTCTTTAGATTATAGACTATGTTAACTTTCGGAATTAGGTATAATCACGCACACACAGACGCGATATATAATTAACCGTTATTGTTATTATTATTATTATTATTATTATTATTATTATTATTATTATTATTATTATTATTATTATTATTATTATTATTATTATTAGTAGTAGTAGTAGTAGTAGTAGTAGTAGTAGTAGTAGTAGTAGTAGTAGTAGTAGTAGTACTGTTAGGGATATTTAAATGATTAATTTATAAATAAAATATATATTGTATTATAAGTATCAAATACTATTATATAATAAAAGTATAATACGTATAAATTCTGGCACGCATAATTATCATTATTATTAAATTAATTAATTTGCCATTTAAATTGGTAGTTTTAATAACACCAGTTTTAGGCAATCAAATTGTATTTAAATTTATTTTTAGGTAATTAGACTTCAACTATTGACATGGCAACCCTGGCAATGATCAATAAAATGATCCCAGAGTGATAAAGAAGATCGATGATATAAACATTTAAGTATTCAGAATTTCAATTCTAAATAGAAGGAAGGAAACGTTTGCGAGTATATTCAAGACAAGACAAGGATTTGCGGATAGACAGAACCAAACCAGAAATTTTACAAATTCACAACGGAGTGAACAAAGATATGATTCTACACCGAGGATGAAAGCCGATGATTTCCAGAACAAATTCCAACAAAGAGAAATGCCGGTTAGAAATCGACCAGTTATAACATGTTGGAATTGTCAGGAGGTGGGTCATATGAGTCGGAATGCCGAAAACCAAGGGTTCAGAAATGCTTCCAATGTGGAAAAGAAGGGCACCAATTCAGAGATTGCAATCAGAGAGCACAGAATGAAGAGATTAGATGTTTTGCGTGTATAGATATTGGACACAACAGAAGAGAATGCCCATCAATATCGTGCGCAGGATGCGGTAGAAGAGGCCACTTCCGATTTCAATGCTGGAATCAGACAGACAGAAGAAGATACGCAGACGAGCGTGGACCACCGAGACGGACACAGGTAGCCACGTTTCAGATTGATCAAGCCGAGAACGACGAAAAGATCTCATGTCAAGACGAAGATTACCCAAACCAAGAAGCTCCATCGTTAGGCGAGATGATCGGAGCAATTAATTAATAGGTAATAATGACGATTGTGCATGCCAGTATAATTATATAAGTAGTTATAAATATATTAATAGTATTAGTAGTAAAGTGAATACTATAATTCCTTTTGTAAATCTCTAATAACACTTAAATAGTAAATACAGCTGTCGTATGTGCCAGCCAATCAATGGAGGTTGATAATACAGAGGTGATAGAAGATTTTACAATTGAAAATGATGTAGTTGCAATCGACGATGACCCCTTTGAATACTGCCCTTCTCAATCACATGAAAAGTAGTTTTTGTACCCAAATACGCAATTGTACCAGATTTAATTAAATAAAATTGTAGTTTAAATTTTTTATATGAAAGAAATATTGTTTGTATTTTAAATATTATTTACTTATTAATAAATATTAAAAATAAACAAAATACTTAATAATATTCAGTAGTATTGTGATTGAAAACATGAATGTCTAGTATTTTGTTACAAAATTAGTCATTATACTTTCATTGAAGTTAGGGCCTAACTATTGTAGGCTGGGGGGAATGCGTGGCTAGGCTAGTCGTAATTGTGAGTAATGGTCGTGATTGGCTCCAGAAAACGAGGTCGTAAAACCGGGTGGTCGTAAGGCGAGGGTCTACTGTAATGTATTTAATGTAGAAAATATTAATAATAACGTGAATTGTACAATTCCTTTCGTAGGTAATTTAAATAAAGTAAATAATAAAATTTGGATGAGAATAATGTAATTAGAAATAATTGTAGAGGTAGAATTGTAGGAAATATTGATTACGTTGAAAACAATAATGAGATGGAAACAAATTTTAAAATAACGAATCAATGGGAAATAATATAAAATGTAAAAAATAAAAAGTCATTAAAAAATAAAGTTACGGATATTCATGATGCACTTATTTTAAATATGCCAAATGAAAACAATTTCAAAAAAAATAAAAATTGATGACGATAATAAAAAAGAATGCGGAAATAATAGTACTCAGATTTTATCGATAGATGACGTAAAAAATTTTAAAAAACCAGAAAATATGATTTATGCACATAATGAAAAGGATAGAATATTTGATACATGTGACTGTAGAATACAAAATAGAAGTGAAACATATAATATTGTTTATGATAAGATGGTTGGACGTCCAAGTGTAATAATAGGCATAAATAATTACTTTAAGAATTGTTTGTTGGATACAGGAGCTAGAATGAATGTGATTGATAGTTTGATTATAAAAGAGATCGGAAATCCAGTTAATGAATATGGTTTTAGGAAATTTATTATAGAAAGTTGCTATATAGTGTATTTAGATGATATTTTAATATTCTCAAAAGACAAAGAAGCTCATATAAGAAGAATAAATGAAGTATTAGAAAAAATAAAAGAGGCAGGATTGAGAATAAATCCTGAAAATGCAAATTTTGGCGAAAGAGACAAAATTTCTTGGTCATATTATAACTTGTGAAGGTGTTAAAGTCGATGAAGCTAAAATAGAGGCAATAAAAGGATTTCAAATACCAAAATGTTTAAAACAATTGAGGAGTTTCTTAGGACTGTGTAATTATTACAGAAAGTTTATAAAGAATTATCAAAATTCGCAAGAATATTAGAATCGATGTGTGGAAACAATAAAGACATGTTAGTTTGGTCACAATAATGCCAAGAAGGTTTTGAGGAATTAAAGAAAGTACTATCAACTACACCAGTTCTAATATATCCTGATTATGAGAAAGAATTTATTTTGGATATGGATGCTAGTTTTGACACCGTAGGAGCTGTTTTGTCACAGATTGACGATCTAGTTAATGAACATGCTATGGTTCACATACGATGAGTAAACATGAAATAGGATACTATATCACGAGAAAGGAACTTTTAGCAAGTTATTACTTTGCACAGCATTTTAAGCACTATCTTAACGGCAAGCGATTCCAGCTAAGAACGGACCACAAGGCTATAGCATTTATGATGGAAACTAAAAAACCTATAACGGCACAATTTCAGACATTGATAAACTTCTTGAGTAGTTTAGATATGGATATTAAATATCGAAAAGGAATTGATCATTCGAATGCTGACGTGATATCGGGAAATAAATGTGGGAGATGTACACAAAGTATGGAAATTCATAAAGATGCATAGACAGAGAAAGTGAAAACCCGAAAAGGTAATGAAGAGATAGAACATATGAGAAAAGCAATTGATAAAAATGAGACTACAGGATTTAAAATCAACGAAGATATAATTATAACAAGAGAAATTAAATTTTGAATTTCAAAAGTAAATAGGATAGAATTTGTCAAAGACATGCACAAAATGCTGTGTCACGCTGGATGTAAGAAGGTAATCGATTATATAAAAGTTAATTACGATATGGAGGAATTAAATACAATCGCGACTCAATATATACAAAGTTGTGAAATATGACAGAAACGAAAAACCTTGACAACAAAAACAAAAGAAATAATTGTAAAAACAGAAGTGGCGGAACCGTTTGAGGTTTTAGCGATAGAATTTTGTGGACCTTTACAGGCAAACATTCATGGAAAGAAATATATTTTGGGAATTATAGATATGTGTAGTCGATAAATTTCGTTGACAGCAGTAGCAAAGCAAGACAAAAAAACTACAGCGGATACTATTGTGAAATTCTGAATATTAAAATACGGGGCACGAGAATTATTCATGTTGAATTGTGGAAAAACATTTGAGTCTAACTTGATAAAAGAGCTGGCAAAGAATCACAATATACAGCTACAATTTTCTAGCCCTTATCATCATAACACTAATGGTTTGATTGAAAGAGAGTTTCGAACAATACGAGATTTTATCAGTACATCATTAAGAGATAAACTTAGGTGGAATTGGGTTGAAGTGTTACCTGAAATTAAGTTTACTTTAAATGCTACTATTCAAAACACAATTGGAAAAAGTCCATCAGAAGCAATATTTCGTTTCCGGATATCTAGAGAATGGAACAATAATAAAAGAATATATAACGATAGAAATAAAATAGTGTAGGAAGTGCAATCAAAACAAAGAAATTTAAATTATAAAAATGAGAACCGGATACACCGAGAATTCGATATAAATGAAGAAGTTTTAGTTAAAGTAGATTTAAGAAAAAAAAAAGAAGACCGATATACAGAACCTTTTGTCGTTGTTAGAAAGATCCATGCAAATAGTTATGAATTACGAGACAGGGATGGAAAAATTATAATTCGCAACGTTCAATGGTCGAAACCTTTTAAACAGGGGAGATGTTAGGGATATTTAAATTAATAATTTATAAATAAAATATATATTGTATTACAAGTATCAAATATTATTATATAGTCAAAGTATAATAAGTATAATTATCATTATTATTAAATTTATTAATTCGCCATTGAAATCGGTTGTTTGAATAATACCAGTTTTAGGCAATCAATTTTTATTTAAATATATTTTTAGATAATTATTAACAAGTATTATTATTATTATTATTATTATTATTATTATTATTATTATTATTATTATTATTATTATTATTATTATTATTATTATTATTATTATTATTATTATTATTGCAATTATTCAAATATTGGAGTGGTACAATAAGTTATAAGATGACTAAATGGAGGAATTTTTTGATTTTAGGATTTATATACCATATCAAAATTGTAATTACGAATCACTCATGCGTAAAGGAATACAACTAATTAAATCGTTGACTGATTTTGAATTTATTTATTTCTTCGAAAAACACGGATCAATGAAAATTTGTTTATAGATCTGTCACTAATGATTTTGTGGATTCAATCACTAGAAACTGATCTTAGAGATTTCCATTTTATATTTTTTCTAAAGGATTCTATGAGCAGACCATTTCACAAAATAACAAGTTAATGATTCATAACGCGTCCGTTACCTCTGCGTCAAAGCTGTGTAAGAAAAAAATATGCCGTTGGATATAGATAATATTTCATAATTTACTTTTTATTGTTTTAATCTTCTATTTAATATGTGTCATGAGAGCTCTTGTTAATTGTTTGTTTGTTTAACTTATTCTACACTTTTTATTCAATTATCTAACTTTATTGTTTCTCAATTTCAACAATGCTTCCAATATTAGTTGTAATTCTTGACTTTAATAAGTGAATAAATATTTCCCAAAGGACGAAAGGAATCATCAATGTCAAATGCTATTCTTGTTTTTCATTGAATTCATTATCTAAAGTCGTTTCTATATAATAGGATATTCTAGAGTCTAGACAGTCTTTGAAATTCTGATACTCAAATGTTCATTGTAAAGGTTTTCAAGACTTCTTCACTCAGCCATTTCGAGTCATTTTTTTCTTTATTCGTCCACAGCATTTAGAGTTGTTTTCGTTATTCACAATGACCTTGAAAATGGAAAAGTAAATTGTAATAAAAGTTTTTATTTTTTATTGTTTGTTAGATTAGTCAAAAATAATGTCATTACTCAGATTCTACGTATTGACTTTTTAACCACTAGCACTTAGCAATATTGAAGCTTCAATTTTACAACAGAATTATTCACAATTCTGGTTCAGAAATAACCGAGATAAAGGTCGTTATCATTCCAAGTTCTCAATATACTAATTTCCGTTTTCTTCAATCAAAAATGGTAACCCTAACATATATTTCCCATCAATTATCAGGCAGAGATGTTTTATCTCGGTTTTCATTGGGAAAACCCAACACAATCAAACAAGATAATCCTTACTAATCCTTTGCTTGTCAAAAAATAAATTTTGTCTTTTAGTTCACGATAATTGATGACGAAAATGAATTTTGTGATTAATTAATAACTTTCTCTTGCAATATGTCAATTTTTAATTTATTAATTAAATTAATTAATTTTTTTTTAATTTAATTTCATTATCTTTATTAATGAAATTTATTTTAATTATTATCCTTATTTATTAATTATTTATTATTAAAAATAATTATTAATTATAAAAAATAAAAAATTTATTATTTCGTTTCATATATTTCATGAAAATAATGTTTTGTTGACAAAACTATATAAATTATCCATTAATTATATATATTATCAAATTTCATTCAAATTTTCAATCAAAATTGACTGAAGATTGTAAATATTTCGTTTGGGATATTTTTTGATCTCGGGTTTGCATGAATTATTGTTTTAATAAATAATTTATTTCTTTACATTGGCTTTTCACCTTTCTACAGTCTTTTGTATCATTTATGATTCAATGGTTATTCAACATGTGCAATAAAACAAAACTCCATAAATATGTGATTTGTCTTCTTTTTTTAATTTTAAAGATTTAATTGACATTTTAAAGCAATATTTAATATTTAATATTTAATTATTTATTTTAAATTTTAATATTTTTTATTTATTATTTACCAAATTTGTAACCTTTTGTAACCTTTTTTTATCAATTCACCTTTTTTAATAATTAATTTAAATAAATCTTCGTTGCTCCGTTTTTAGCGCAATAAAATTGGCACTATTACTTGTTTATTTAAAATCCCTACAAACCCTTGAAACATCCCAATATATGAGCCACCTCACAAAGGTTAAGAAAAACTTATTTGTATGTTTTAATTTTTTTATATCCTTTATAAAATCAAAATGATTATCTAATCGAAACATTAAAAAGGCTCTAAAATATAATAAGTTGTTTAAATGAATAATTTCACAAAAACATAAAATTTTGCATAATTATTAATGATGGGGTTTATTTATTTACTCCAACAGACATAGGCATCAGATCAATTATGTATGCATAAAGGCATATTTATTAGAATGATCTGCAAACCAATTCCCAGAACGGAGTTAAATTAAAATATTTACATAATTTTCCTCTTCATCATATGGAATAATCATATGAATAACTTCCCATAGATTTATCCATAAGAAATTTTACAACGTTACGTCAAATTTGAAAAAATTAGTTAATTGAAATTTTTGTTTTAACTCTATTTATTTATTAAAAATTTCTTTTTCAATCTAAATCGGAATATTTTTTTTATTTCTTTGTGAAAGTAATTTTTTGTTTAAATGTTTCGTTTTTTATTGGTTATATCAATATTAGTGAATATTAAGATGATATTTTGTTTTAATTGATTTGATATGCGATTTCGATTTTGTATATGAAATTATTGGAAAACAAATAAAACAAATATGTATTTATTCTAGTAACTATTATGATAATATATATTTTTATTCGATTTTAACATTATTACACTTTAATACAATACATTATTTTTTTTATAATTAACATTATATAAATTATTATTATTGTTATTATTATTATTGTTATTATTATTATTGTAATTATTATTATTATTATTATTATTATTATTATTATTATTATTATTATTATTATTATTATTATTATTATTATTATTATTATTATTATTATTATTATTATTATTATTATTATTATTATTATTATTATTATTATTATTATTATATTATTATTATTATTATTATTATTATTATTATTATTATTATTATTATTATTATTATTATTATTATTATTATTA